>PVKU01005987.1:0-112360 GCA_004027475.1 Anoura caudifer
GGCTCGTAGGCCGTGGGTTGGACACCCCTGTAAACCTTAGCTTCAAAGGGCTTGGGCCTGATTTTCCACTCACCAAAGAAGAAACCTGACTTGTTAGAAACCATGTTTAGGAAAATTACCTCAACAAAAGGAAGGAAGCTAACTTGTGTTCCTAAGCAGGGCTTCTTACTAGATGTCTAATTTCAGCCTGTCTGTCTGTTTAGCCTGCTCCTGTCTCTCTACGTGTGAGTTGAATTAGCCAAAAGCCATACTTCCACATAAAACATACAGTGATTTTCAGCTTGTAGCTTCTCCACCTACAAGAGCTGAAGTAGTTTGGCCTCAGGCAAAACTGCAGAGCTGAAGTCTCAGGCTTCCCCTGCTGTTGCTTTTCCCATTGTGCACCCCGCAGTGTCAGCTCAGACTCTTTACTGGGAAGCCCTCCTTGCCCAAGGTGAGGGGCCCCCTCCCCTCCCCATAGTCCCTATACATCCTCCCTCAGAGCATGGACCCCACTGTGTGGTGCAGCCTCTCCTTGTCTGCCTCCTAACCACATGAGGGCAAAGACTATTTCCGCTTCTGTGAAATAAGGTGAGTAGGTTTTGTGCCTACCTTGAAACATTAACTATTAACTTGAAACAATGAGCTACATAAAGAATTAAGAAAATAGTACCCTTCCTGCTTGAAACAATGTTCTCTATTTCAGCCTGTCAATCAGCCACACAGGCTCAATGGCTGGGACTGCTGTGCACCAAAATGCCAGGGCCCGAAACTGTTACTGGTCGTTTAGGGTTCCTGTAGGCTCTGTCTTGCATCTTTAGGTCACTTTTTATATTTCCTTCTACTTTGTTTCTATTAAGAAATAGAGGTTTTAAATGAAACCTACATATGCATTTTAAAACTAAAAGTGAATTTATGTAGTCTAGGGTAGATTTTTTCAGCATTCCCTAGTCATTTTCACTTGAAAAGGAAATGCTCCCTATTGACATCTACAGATGCTCAAACTTTGCCACTACTTTTCTGGCCACTTACGAGGAGTTAGACATTCAGCTGAAGATTCAGATTGGAGAAACTAATGACTCCCTTGTAGAGAGCATGGTTCTCAATCTCAACAAATTTTAGTCACCAGACATGGGTGGCCTCTCAGTTGCAACTTTCCTGTTGATAGCCACAAAATAGATAGTATTTTCCCTGCTGCCATGGAGACCTTGGTACGGCTCTCTCATACCCAAAGAGTTCAAGATGCCTGCAAAATGGGTCAGCTTACCCACTTGGCACTGGGAGAATCTTGTTTACCAAATTTTATATTTTGAGTTATTATAGTGGATGTATAGCACATCTCCCACATTTCCCCATCAGGCCTGTGGCAGACAGACCTTAAGGTGGCCCCCATGATTCCCCACCCCAGGCTCATACCTTATATAATCCCTTCCCCTGGAGTGGGGATGGGCCCCGTGACTTGCTTCCAGCCCATAGAATAAAGCAAGAGTAAAGGGGTTTTGAGATATAATTAGGGTCCCAAATCAGTTGATTTTGGGATAACCAAAAGGGTGAGCCTGTGGTAATTAGGTGATTGCCCTTGAAAGAGGTGCCGGCCCCCTCTGAGGTGACAGACTTTCCTATAGGCATCCTGAGGTCATCAGCTCTGTCAGAAAAGCCCATGTGGCAAGGAGAGTAGATGACCTCTAGGAACTATAGGTGACCTGTAGAACCTGACAATGGCTCTGGAATAGTCAGCAAAGAACCAGGCCACTGGCACACAGCCAGAGGGAAATGAGTTTGCCACCAACCTGAGTGTCTTTGGCAGTGGGCTACTCCCCACTGGGGCTGCAAAAACACAACCAAATCAGTCCTGAGTGCAGCCTGTGGGAGCCTGACCAGAGGATCCAGTTAAACCAGGCCCAGTCTGCTGACCCATGGGAGATAATAAATGTTTGTTGTTTTAAAATGCTAATTGAGAAGTAATTTGTTACTCAGCAACAGATAACTAACACAAGGACAGAGGTACTCATTGCCCCCTATGATGTAGGTATTTTTGTCCAGCTCTGGGAACTATCCCCTACCAAAGACAGCCACCTCCCTAAGGGCCATGCCTCCTCCTCCTCAGGGGCAGCCAGATCCAGTGACTGGTCTGTGGGGCAGGGGGCAGGGAGGTGTTCAGGTATAGCCTGCTTGCCTCAAGCTGGGATCCCTCTGAAGGACCCCACCTGAGCTCTTCTCTCCCTGGGATTGTCTGAGGCCTTTGTGATGACTGCAAGCCTGGGTGACTCCTCCTCTCTCCTATCCCGTTCTCTTTACTCCCCTTGGGAATACCCGAGACCACTCCACAACATACTCCCTACATGCAAATCCTTACCTCAGATCTGTTCCCAGGGAGCCTGACCTCAAATGGAACTGCTTTCTCTAATATGTCACTTATGGCCATGTGTATCCCCTAAAGTCTGAAAGCGTGAGGAAAAGACACTTGAGAGGAGAACCAGTGCTGGTTATCTTGTTTAATTTCCTCGTTAGGTAAACACAAATTGCTCTGCTATTTTAAAATAATCTTTTCTCTGAAAGATTATTGATCCTTTAAAAAATAATAAGGCACTGGAATGCTCTCTAGAATTATTAAAGCTTATTCCTTTTATTTTATTATTTGATTTTAAGAGTACATTTATTAAAGCTGGGGACAGTGAAACAAAGAAGGTTTTAGCATGGAAGAAGCAACAGGAGAGGCTGGTGGCCCTGCTTTGGCTCCCTGACGAAAAGTCAGAGAAAGGGGGCCTTGGCGACAGGCTCAGGGGGTTAGCCCAGACTAGCTGCTGCTGCTCATTGCTCCCTTGGCTGCAAGTCTCACGGGGACTGTTAGAGTTTAGAAGATGCATGCCTGAGAGGGAAGAAGGGTGTGGGCGTGCTCCCAGGAGGGAGAACACTCATTCTTTTTATTTTAGAAAATGGGACATGGAGTCTATGTGCGTGTGTGTGTGACTCACTCAGCTCATTCGCTCATTCAGTCAACAGAATTTATCAGGGCCAGAGTGAAATGTTCCAACAGATGCATGAAGGGTCACACCATAGCCATGTGGCTTCCCAATGTGATTTCACCAGTGCCTGAGCTGGGTGGCTCGGCAAGGCTCTCTGAACGGAGGGCTGCATACTGCCTCTGACACTGGTATTGTCCCACTTCTATGAGGAACGCAACTGACTTAGCTCCTCTCATTTCTCTCAGGATGGGGAGCTGCATAAACTCTTCTTGGACCCACCAAATCATTTCTTAAGCTGTGGTGTGTCATTGCACAGATGGAAAGAGATGGAAAAAGCCATGTTCTATTTTTGTGTCAGTGTTCTAAGGAAGGTGTTTACTGTGATTTGACAATAATGATCAGGAACACCTACACAGTGCCTACCACATGCCTGGCATCGTTTGAACACTTTGCAAATACTAACTCAATGAAACCTCCAACAAACCCAGGTAGCAGCTCACATTAAAGTTACAAGCAGGTAGATGCCCACAGCTCTGTCTGAGTTTCATCTAGTTTTTGCTGCAGAACAGGAGGCTGGGCTCACAAACCGATGCTTGGGAAAAACAAGTGAAACTTTTTCGGATTTTCCCAAAACCCTAAATTTGCAAATAATTCTTTTCCTAGATTAGAAAATAATCTCTTTTATGTGTGAGTATTACATAGAATGCATGCCTATTCTTGACCATTCCAGCACTGATTACCAAAGTTTTAAAATAGCCCAGACTCATCACCTCTTTTCCCTCTTCCAGCCCACCCATCTTCTGATAGTTTCCTGTTCACAGACATGGCCCCTGCAGACAGCAGAGGAGAGGGGCAGAAACTCACACCTGTCAGGCAGGTACCATTACCAGGTCTGCTGCAGACCAGGTGGGCAAAGGGCTGGAAATGATTGGGATGCCCTGTCAAGGGTGCTTCACCTCAGTCTGCCCCTCTGGCCATGGAGACATGGGCATCTCCTCCCAGATCTAGTGACTCCAAACCACAAGGCAACAGGAGGGCACTGTTTATATTATTATCATTTTGTTTTGAGCCATGGACTTTCCTTTTATGCCCCAAAAGTTCCTCAAAAAAAAAAAAAAAAAAAAAAAAACCAATTTAGTTCAGTTTCACTGAATAATTGAACATGTTTGTTATCTACTTTTTAACCTGTCATCGTTTACCTTCTCTGGCCACCTTCTCTGTGTGATATCATTTTGTGTTAAATCCTGAAAAAGCCTAAGCCCCAGGCTCTCCAATGAGGAATGGCTGTGGGGAAAAAAAAAAAAAAACCACAAATGAGCAAAATTAGAAAAGTAAATGCTTTTATGGCATCTTTTTAAAAATAAATTGTAAAAGGTATTGTACCCCTGTTGTCTATTTCATTAAGACCCCCTTAGTGTGAGGTTCTTGTCGGCTGCTGTAACAAATGACCACAAACAGAGTGGTACATGGCAGCACAAAGTTATTATCTTACAGTTCTGGGGGTCAGAATTCTACGATGGGTCTTAGTAGGCTAAGGTGAAGGTTTTCTAGGGCTGCATTCCTTCTGGGGGTTCTAGGAGATGATCTATTCTCTTCCCTTTTACAGTCTATGGAGGGTGTCCACATTCTTCAGCCTGTGGCTCCTTCCACATCCAGAGCCAGCAATGGCCAGTTGAGTCCTTCTCACATGGCATCCCCATGACACTCAGTCTTCTGCTTCCCTCTTCCACATTTAAAAGGCCTTTGTGATTGCATTGGACCACCTGAATAATCCAGGATAATTTCCTGTATTTTAAAGCCAGCTGATTAGCAACCTTAATACCATCTGAGACTTTAATGCCTCCTTGCCATGTAACAGAACATCTTTACAGGTTCTGGGGATTAGGACATGGACATCTTTGGGGGAGGGGACATTTTTCTACCTGTCATACCCAGCATGTTACATAGGATGCCATGTAATTGAAATGTTATGTAGACCAACAAATGTTGCTATTTTAAAAAGTAAAAGAGAAAGAAAATGAAAAGCTTATTATACTTCAATGCTCATTAATACAAGAATATGATGATCCACTTTTTTTTGGAGTGGAGGCCATTGTGGACACTGTCATTTGTGATTATGTCCCCCAAATTAGTCACTGGAGTTAGAAGTATGGCCAAAGTGATCTAGAAAAAAATCCTGCCAGTTTTGTGTACTGTCAAAATGAACATTAAAAGCACTAATTGCTAAATTCTGTGGTACAATGTGAACTTTGAAAAGAATGAAACTCTCTTCCTTTGCACTATTTTTGATGCTTTACAATTACTTGAGATGGGTTATTCACTCATTGAAAGCCATCAATTCACTCAGCATATATATTATAAGTGTCTGACAATTGCGAGGTACAGCGCTGTATACTGGGGAATGATGAAGAGCAAAACCAAATGTGTTCTTTGTGCTCCTGGAAAATTTAACTTTCTTAGGGTCCATATGAGAAATCCTGTAAGTCTTATAAGGGAATTAATGAACTGGACCTTAAAGAATTAGCAAGGTTTAGAAAGGCTGAGAAGAATGAAGAAGACATTTCAGGAAGAGGAGCAAAAACTGAGTAAAGCTACCAGAGCAGAAATTATTGGAGACTGGTCTAGTATTTTTATCTCTTCTGATTTCTAATTCCTTTGTTGGTTCCCATGACATCACTTTCAAGCCTGCAAACTCAAATCAGGGTAGAAGTAGTGAGAAAAATGCATTTTTCTGGGCTCAGAGAAAGAGAATCAGAAAACTGACTTTAGGAAAAATACAACTGTGTTACAGTTAACAAAGGCCAAATCTTTTGGTGCCAAATTTGGGAAATGCTGAATGTCGAAGTTCAGCTCATGACATTTCATCAGAAAAGGACGTTAAGGGACACACATTCCAGAGTTGATGAGGGATATTGCACAGTTTAAAAATGAAAAACAGACAAAGAAGAAAATACAAAGAACACTTTTTTCCCCCTAAAATGTTAGATGGCCATTTGAAACAAATCTCCCTAATTTCATTTGAATGGCACATCAGGCACTGAATGTCCAATTTTTCATTTTGAATGATTAACTACTAGCTTCCTATATTGGTTTGGACTTTGTGATTGATTTACCAATAATAATTATTTTGACAAAACACTTTGCCTCTAACAAATTTACTAAAAGATAAAAAACAAATGACAAAAAAACAACCCTGCTGTTTGTAAAACTGTTAAAGACTTCAGGAGGAGAGGATGAAGGAGGCTTCCTGAAAGCCCAGGACCCTGGGCTGTGCAGCTGTATCACTTAGAGGAAGTAGTGCTGACTGCTGTAACAGATTAACCTCCACATCTCAGTGATATGGCACGATGAAAGTTTATTGCTAGCTCTTGTCACAGTTCAATGTGGTGACTGGGCTCTGCTCCACACAGTCATTCAGACAGCCAAGCTCCTTTCATGCTGAGGCACAGCCATCTTCAACATGTGACCTCATGGAAACTCCGACATCACCCAGCAGACAAGGGGTGATGAAGAGAGAGATGGAGAAGGCACACCTGCTCTCAAATGCCTCAGCCTGGCAGGACACATCACTTCTGCTCACTTTCTACTGGCAAAATATGTGTTTTGGTTTCACCTAACACACAGGGCAGGGAAGTGTAGTATAATTGTGCACCCAGGAAGAGAAAGCCAGTGCAGTAACAATTTAGCCAGTCTGTACTTCAGCACTCTGCTCAGATTTTCAAATTGGTAAAGGGAAACCCAATTGTGATTTTTTGGCTTTAATTCAAATGACTGGGTCAGCTTCTCTTCTTCACTCATAATTCTTCGTGTTTACATCTAGATTTATTGGAGGGAGAGGGATGAAGAAAGGACAGAAGAAGAATCACTTGAATTGTGTGTTTCCCAGGCAGACACAGGGCAATTTTCAGGCGATTCCCACTTCTATTTTATTCTACACCCTCATGGAAAGTTGCATCCAAAAGAGCCTATGTTGAACGTGGACACAAGAATCTCTAAATACGCCACTGTTTGCAGTTTCAGCCCCTTAATCACGTGGTGTCAAGGGACCACAACATAAACCTATGATTTGGAAACTGGCAGCACCTTTGCCCACTTGAACTAAGCTTACCTGTCACCGATGCCATCTTCGAGAGTCAAGATGATACTACCGATAGTGATGATCCAGCAACAAGCAACACAGTGAAGCAACCACCTTGTCATTCTCATCTGCCCCACATAGCGGCCAAAGCTGTTTCCTCTTCTGCTCAGAGGCAGCCACATGGATCACAACCAGTCTCCTGTCGCATTTTGCCACACTGTATGGTAGGCTAGAGAGACAAGAGTTAGCATCTTTAGGTTAATTTTAAGAACATATATTATTTGCTAATTTCCAGACTATTCAGCACAAAGCAGCACCTCCTCAGGTTAAGCCAGATGCGTGGTCATAGCTCATCAGTGCCCTCAAGAAGCCCCTTCTTACCCAGGCCCTACCAAAAGGCACCTTATAAGAATGTTGAAGTCTCCAGTTATTTCAAAGGAATCTGGGCCATACTAGATTGTAATTTTTTAGTGAGCTGAGAGGTGCTAAGTAGCGAAGCAAAGAAATAAATAGGCTTGTCCCCACAAACTCCCCCAAATGATCTTCTTGTTAAAGTCAATCCAGCAGAGGAGACTTCACATTTATAATTACCACCAGTAAATCTACCATACCACAGATATTTCTACCAAACTTTTATTCACCAATATCATTAAATAAGGAAAATGGAACAAATATATTCATGGAGGTCATTCATCAGGGTCATATCTAGCCCTCTGTCATCAACTATTACCATTTCTTTTTCACACTGGAATCTTCCTCCTTTACTGTAGCCATTTTGCCTCAGAGATAATGTGCTTGTGTGCTCAAGCACATGTGAGCTTCATACAAGGGACTGCCTCTTGAAGACTATTTTTCCAGTAAATAGATGTAAGTTGGAGATTTGGCTCTGTGTGCACAGGATACTATCTGTGTGGCTTTACTCCAATTGTTTAACCCCTCTGAGCATTTAAAAGGGGGACAATAATCTTATTTTCACCATTTTGCAAGGATTAGACAAACATAAGAAACAATATAGAGTAAGCGGTCAATAAGCAATGACCTTCCTTTTTCTCCTTTGATTTCTCCCATCTTTTCCTCCTTTTTCTCTTCTCAGGAGCACTCAGTAGTTTCATAGACAAGATCTAGCTGGATGAGCTTGCTGAGAGCCAGGCTGAAGCTGCCCAAACGGAGAGGTTATGAGTGGGTATATAGTCTATGTAAGGCAAATGAAATTGAGCTTGTCAGAGGCAAAAGACTTTATAAAGGAGGAAAATGTTGAAGAAACTGTGGAAATACGAAGGAAGCCAATCCTTCAGGGAGGTACATGGATGCCCAAGTTCATAAAGAAACATTGGAGGTGACATCTCAGCCAGTGCTTATCCTGTGGCTTCTGTGATACACTCTTCTGGTTTCTCTTCTTTCACTGGCTGCTTCTTTCAGGCTGCCTTGACAGCTTACCCTCCTCCATCCAACTTCAGAGTCTACAGTTTCTCAAGAGCAGTCCTGGGGCCTTTTCATGTCTCACTTTCCATCCTCCCCATAGGCAATCACATTCACACACATCGCTCCAATTACCAGCTGTATTTTGATGACTTTCACATTCACTCTTTCAGCCTTGCTGTCCAGCCTACAAACCTTAGACCCACATATCCTACTGCCTGCATGACATCTCCACTTAGATACCTCTGATGCAACTTGGCCAAAAATAACTAGTTTTATTGCCACCCCTAAATCTGGTCCTGCTCTCATGTTTGTGAGTGTATCTGCTCCCAGGAAGCTGCCTGAGAGTCATCCTTGATTCCCTACTCCCTCTCTTTCACCACCTTGCATCCAGTCAATCATGAGTCCAGCCAGATTCCAATCACAAAGACACCTTACTCTCTCATGGGCTATAGTCATGGCCTATGCTTCATCTTTCCTGTACACTTAGATCCCACCCACTCCATTCTCTGGACTTTAAATAGAAATACCTTTTAAATAGTTCCTCTAATGCATCTCCCACTCACCCTCCTGCATTCACTTTCTGCCAAAGATATTTCAAAGGCTTCCTATTGCTCTCTTAGGATGAAATTCCATATCTCTAACACAACGTTCAAACACTTGTGTAAGAAAGGACAAGCCATGCCTATTAGTTAACTTCATTCCTGCTGCCTGTCCTCTGCCTTGGGCGTCAGCCACACCAGCACTTTAATTTCTCGGAATGTGTACACGTTTCCACCTCTGAGCCTTCATACCTGTTCCCTCTCTTTTTAGGACACCTCCCTCACTCCCTTCTTTGCTTAGCTAGTTCTTGTGTGTCCATAAGATCTCATCTAAGAATATACCACATGCCATTTTTTAAAACCTGTATTCTGCATTTAACATCTTTGAAATTAGGGTGCATCCAATCAGGGTGCATTGGCTGTTGGTTGGCAGCAGGTGAGACATGGTCATCTGTTGCCTGTGTGTGTGCACACATCACAAGTGTTGACATCAAGACTTACAGATGGTGTGAGTGGGTCATATCTGTTCAGCAACATTCCTCAAGCAGGAGTCAAAAATATGTTAGCTCTACCTTATTGCAAATTTGGCTTAAATGCACAGTGAAAATAGCTTCTAGTTCTTTTATAGATTCTTTTAAGAAATATTACATCAGCAATGCTCTTACTGGCACAGAGAATGATAATGTATGGAAAGGCAGAGATACCTGCTCTTACTGGAAGGTGATTAGAAAGAGTTACACTAAGAAATTTCAGGAATTCTGTAAGAGCCTGTTTTGTTTATGTTTTCTCTCTCTGTTATACATAAGATGATATGTGATGAAAGTCTATGTTAAATTAAAAATAAATATTCTAAGTTGTAAGAAGCCTTATGTCACATTTAATTGGAAGCATAATCTTTCTTTCTTAGAGCACATAGAATAATGGTGTGTCTTACAACTGGTGGCATCTCAGATTTAATGAAATACAGTATTTCCTAAGAGCAGCCTTCACTGACACACCAAATCAGGCCATCCTTTTATATTATCTTGTATTCCAGACCCTCCTTATATCACCAATAGGAGCTGTAATGAATGGTGAATTGTCTAATTAGTTATTTAAAATATGTAAGAATGGCCCTGGCTGGTGTGGCTCAGTGGATTGAGTGCTGGGCTGTGAACCAAAGGGTTCCAGGTTCAATTCCCAGTCAGGGCACATTCCTGGGTTGCGGGCCAGGTCCCCAGTTGGGGGCATGTGAGAGGCAACCACACATGGATGTTTCTCTCCCTCTCTTTCTCTATTCCTTCCCCTCTGTCTAAAACTAAATAAATAAATAAAATCTTTTTAAAAATGTAAGAATATAAGCTCAATATGAAAAATAACTGTATCACTCATATCCACTGCTTTCCCCAGAAGCTACTATGACAGGTTGCTCAAGAGATATGTGTTGAATGAGTCTGATTAAGGTAACACAGTTCTCTCTTCCTTTGTGTGGCCTAGAAATAGCTGTTCCAAATGCTTTGTGACCTCCTAGGCCACAGAGCTTGGAAACAGACCAGGTCAGGGAGGCGCAGGGCTGTTGGATGCTCGGCCTTAGCCCTGCTGAGAAGCAATGAAACCTCCTGCGGAATCAGCGCCTCTGCAGCAGCTGCAGCACACCCACTCACACCTCAGCGCACACTCACAATTTACCTGGATGTGACACAATTCCTGCACCTGGGAATTAGGGCCTAAGAGTGACAGGAGACTGAAAATTGGACAAACACCAACAAAGTCCCATAACCAGCCTCTTCCCTTCAAACAATCTTTCTAAAGAGGCCTGTTTTGAAGGAAGGAAAGCCATATACAGGACTTCCAGCATTGCAGCCATAGGACAAATGCCCCGTGCCATACTCAACAGCTCCGTGAAGGCTGCTGGGAAGGATGTGGGACGCCTCTAGCCTCTGGTCAGCTCTGAGGCCCCACTAAGAAGGAAGGTGCCCTGCCGGCCCACCCCTCTGGCAGTGCTGATAGTCTCCTCTGCTTCGAGATGCCCCCAAGCAGATGAAGCAGGCTATTTGTCTGCTTTCTGTTTCTGCATCTGAGGGAAGAGGTTACTAACTGTGCCTCATCCACAGTCTTAGCTGGAAATGTCAGTCCATGGAAGACTCAGGATAGCAGACTTGTGGGTGGTATCCCAGATCACAGGTGGGACCCAACTCCTGAAATGCCAATGACTGGGCTCAAATCCATACCACCTGTGGGGGAGCCCTGTGACCTCCAAAACTCTGCTGGATTGAGGGGCAGGGTGGGTGGAGGGGGCTCATCACCATCTAGGCCTTTGCTCCTGTGCCCCTGAATTGGTTCTATTTAGGGATTGCTCCTGCCTGTAAGAGCAGCTCCTACATCACATGCTCTACAAGGAAGGACCCAGACAGCCAGAGGATCTCAACTCTTTTCTTGATTTCTCACAACCCCCTCCCCACTCACATAAAGCCATTTTTCGGCTCCATACCTCCCTTTACTTATCACATGGGCCCAAAGCTTCAGAACACCCCTTTTCCTCCTCCCACAGTCTCTGCAAGGGCAATAAAGGAGCACTAAGATTCATCACCCTCTGCTAAAAACCCTTTGCTCACCTTAGAAGGCACATTCAGCTAGCATTAGTTAGGGCTTTAAATATTTTTTTCCCTCCTGGTTATATACAGATGGGCAGATCCTCTTTGTTAGATCTGGAAAGGATCTCAGAGATTTTTCTATACAATCTCCTCACTGTACATATGATGAAACAGAAGCTAAAAGAGTTTGTCAAGGTACCATGCTCATGGTTACAAGGGGTAGGCAGCTTGGCCAGGATTAGATCCAGGTGGCTTGACTTGCAGTCCAGTGCTTTTTTGACTTTTCCATGGTATAAAGCAGAGGTCTCAACCCAAATGCTTGCTTGCCAGGCAATGGGAGTAACTGGAGGGGACTGGGCCTCATTCACTGCACCGTGTACAGGCGGAGTTGAGTTGAGTCACAGAGCAGACAGCTTGCAAAGGGGTAGCCTCTGCCCAGCTGCAGCAAGTTTTTGCCATGTGGGAATGCCTGCCTAGTGCAGCAACATCTTTTTTCCCCCAAGAAAAACTAGAAAACTGGATTGTAAAAAAATATATAATATCCTTACTTGCACAAATTTAAAACAATGTACGGGCCAGCTATGACATACCTGTATGCCATGTTCTGGGATGGCCAGTTTGTAACTTCTGCTGTTGAGATATTGTTGCAAAAGGACTTCCCCAAGGGTCCTTCTCAGACTGCTTCTGTGATTTTCCCCTTAAGGTCTCCCACTGTTTCCTGCTCTTCTCCCCTTGCCTCCCCACCACTTCTGAGCTCACTCCTCTTGTTCCTCTCTGCAGCCTCCCAGACCCTGCCTCACCCAGCCCATGGGAAAGGGGCTCCCAGAGCTCCAGCCTAAAGGTCCCAATGGTTCTGCCTGGCATTGTCTACTCACCAACCCTCATTCACATTGCTGATGAGATTGAAAATGAGTCATTAGATTGTGTTTCTAAATTCCTGGGAACCACACTAAGGCCAACCACAGGCCAACCACATGCCTTGGGACAGAGGTGCTGTCTTAAATGAAATCATGTGGAAATAATGTTTGCCTTCTATAGAAGTTGCCTAGATGGCAATCAGAAGTAAACAGAGAAAAAAACTTACTTTCTAAAAAGAAAGCCATGAGTATATCTGACATAGTTTGCTAAAATACCATGAGAGCAATTCCTAGAAATAGCCAACTCCTTGCAGAATTCCCCATTAACTGCTGAAGCTACAGGTGAATTTCACTAGTGTAGCCCACATCTCCCAAAAAGCCCTTGTCTAAGCCAGGGGTCATACACTTGGATGCTTTCCAGGACTAGGCAGAAGTTATATGAGTACAGTGGGCTGAGAGGGCCTATGGTAGACTGGAGAGCACCAGGCCTATCTACCCATGGCAGCCATGACTTAGATCTAGCTGGCAATGGATTGCAGGCCTTCAGTGGCCATGGCTTCTGATTTTTCATGAGAAGTTGGAAATCTAGAGGTTTGTGCAAACTCTTTGAATAATTAAAGTTTAACAACTAATTTAAATTAAAAAAAAAAAGACCTTTCCAACCACATAAAAGCTCTCTGAGGGTTTCATTCAATCATGATCTGCCAGATAGCAGCTCTAGGTTGAAGGATAGGGCCAAGAAACACTCCAAAGAAGTCCAGATGGCTTAAGATGTGGTTCTCAACTGCTTCTAAGGAGTTACTTAGCCAGGATTTTAGATTCACACACAGTCACAGAAGGCTCCACTGTTTGATGGCTCATTCTCCTAAATCTCATTCATTCTAAACAGGGATGTCACATGCCACTTGTACTCTTTTGTATTATGTGACAAACTCGACTGGAGAAAACTAAAGGAAATGGCAAGTTTAATTAATGTCCCTGGGCCCTATTACACTTTGTCCCAAATGCACATTAGAGATTGCCAGCAGTACTCAAATTATCTTCACACCCTTCTGTCTCACCACCATTCACTTGCTTACAACCAGATTCTTTTCAAGGCTGAAGTCCTTCAAGTACGTTGACATGTCACACAATAGAACTACCCTCTGCCAACATGTAATCACTGGGCACACCCAGGAAAGACTGAGGTGTATGTACTTTGTGTTTTGTAATTTGTGTTGCACTTTGTACCCCAATATATTGTCATGCTGTCAGTCACATGAAGGCAAGGCTGGTCCTTGTTCAGAAAACCAGACTGTAGAAGACAAGCCTCTGGTAGCAGGAAAAGATACTCTGCTTCCCTCTAAATCAGATTTGGTTTAATTCAACAGTATTTACTGAGTGCCTATAACATGTGTCAGGGGCCATGTTATACATTGGCCATCACATTCTTGGATTTTGGCATGGGGGCAGACTTGTCTTTCAGGCTACTCTTGAGGGAGGAAGATAGTGGTGGCCTTCCCAGGAGAAGGAGGGGAAACTCAGGAGGCCCCAAATGGAAGGTGAGGAAGCAGTAGTTTATAGAAGAGATTATCAGATTCCTGTGATTACTTATACTTCTTTCATTTTGTGAAGCCAAAGCCTTTGGTAAAATTCCAGCTCTATCTTATCCATGATATTGGGTATTAATGGAACATCATATTTACTCATTTGAATGAGGGATTTTTTTACAGAGTGAGCAGGGTCCTTTCCCAAGGCTATCGTGGTGGCGGGTGCAGTAATACAGAGAGATCCATGGGGAAGGACATTTTAGGGGACTAAAACCAAGTATTTGGAATCTGGCTCTCCACTTGTGGATAGATTTTTGCTCTAGTTAATGACCTTAGGGGATATAAGGTTTATTTTTTTATTAAGTCAGTTGGAAATTTTTATGCACAGATGAATTACTCTTGTAGAAAATATCAAAGAATCATTCTTTTCAGTATCTATATTTTCAGGCCCCAAGGTGACTTCTGATTTTTAACTCCTCTCATGTGGCTGTCTCAATTTTTACATCACCATCAGTTAATTACTCAGGATAAAATTTCAGAATTGTGATCAACACCTTCCTCTCTCTCTCTTACCCTTCCTTCTATCTCTTTAATACTATAGTTAAATGTTTGCAGTTTTGTTGAGATAAATTTCCCAAAATGATGCTCTATGAAATGCAAGAGATGTTATTGGAAGTATTATGAGAACAGTATTTGTATTCTTTTGTCAATAAGTTTGGCAGTACCACATATTGTGTTCCCCTTTTACAGATTTTCAGAGAACATTAACATATTAAAGGCACTGAGAAATTCTGTGATTTAGAAACCCACTTTAACTTCATCAAATGCAGAGTGTTCTACGCTTCTCAACCATACAATATTTCTCAGTATTCCTGTTAGTATTCTCCACAAAAATAGGTCATTAGTAATTTGGAAAATTCTGTTAGGAATGTGCCCCTGGAGTGTCTTCTCTCCCAGAGGTGCCTATTGCCCTTTCCTCTGAGATTTTCCTCTTACCTAGACCATTGCACAGCCCTGTACTTATTGTCCCTGCTTTCAGCCTCTACCAATTTTAGCCCATTTATCTTTCTCTGCATTCAGTTATATTCTTGTAAACTACCACTGTTAAGTTTATATTCTTCCCCCAAATTTTACATGGTTCCTATACTGCCAGAAAAATAAAGCTCTAGCTACTTAGCATGTATTCACTTTTCTTTTGAAGGGTCAGGTCAATGCAGATTAAAACTGGCAGCTTTGCCAAATACTGAAAGTAGGTAAGGTAGCAAATTACCAAGAGCAGCTCAAGCCAGAGATAGTCTAATATAATAAACAAGGAAAGAAACAAATTTTATCCTGAGGTCCAACATTCAAAGTATTGGGAATAATAACCAATATTTTTGCAATAACAGTGACAGACACCAAACCACAAATCCATAAATCTCAGGAAACACCCACATACTTAGGAATATTATATTCAAGCCACTGAAAATAGAATATAAAGGGAAAATCTTAAGGGCAGATAGAGGGGAAAAACAGAGGAATGAGAATAAGTATTACAACAGATTTCTTGACAGAAGCAATGAAAGCCAGGGGCAATGAAATGACACCAGAATTCTATATCTAGTGAAAGCATCTTTAAAAATGCAAGAAAAACACTTTTTCTACCAAACAAAAACTGAAAGACTTCATTGCCAGAAGATAGTAGCTACGATAAATGTTAAAGGAAGTTCTTGAGGCAGAAAGAACATGATAACAGACAGCAGTTTGGATATACCCAAAGAAATACAGGGTGCTGTCATTAGAATAAATTGAAGTAAAATAAACCCATTTCCCCATTATTTTTAATTGCTTTAAAATATAACTGTCAAAAAATGTTGGGGGGAAAGCAGGTAAAAATGCATGTAGCTCTTATTCTTGTATAACGCGGGAGATGAGGTAGCAGAGAAATCAAGAATAAATAAGGGGGATAAAGTATAAACCTGAGATGGTTTGCAAGTCAGGATTTAGGCCTCAAACTATGAAGGGAGATGGGTGCTCCTAGGCCATGGTCATTGGGCCTAAGGACTGGGTGGCTTATAGCCATAGGGCCATGTCTTTTAAAATTCTCCACTTCTCAATTCCAGCCTCTTTTTCCAGCCTTGTTTCTCACCAGTTCTTTCCCTTTACCAAACTAAGATTTCAGACCTAAGGATACCTTATTGGTGCCCACATGCCTTTTTTTTTTTTTTGTGGCCCTACATGTTATGTTATTTCCTTCAGTTCTAGTTCTACCTATTGTACTTTTTTCATACTTAATGTTCAATTAAAATGATATCAAAAAGGCTTTTGTAGTCCTCCCAATTAGGGTATCTTTTTCCCACCCCTATGACCCATGACAATTTTATTATATCTATATTAACTGGACTTATATGGCAATTAGCTATTTATGTGATTTTCTCAAATTCACGATATACCCCACCCATCCAATGTTTAAGTACTATTGATGGACAGATTCTGACATATACAGGCTCAGCAAAAGTCTGTTGAATAAAATTAGGGCTTAGGACTTTGGCTTTTCTGGTATCTATGTTATTTGAAGTAAGGTAAAGAATAAGAACAACTTGAATGCAGGTACAGGGCTCTTTTCCTTTCAGGTTTGACTTAAGCAGGGTCTGTTCTCCAAGAGCCTTTTGGAGCTGGTCAGGGTATTGTGGCCATTCTAGCAAGGGAACTAGAGTGCTAAACAGGAACCCTGTAATAAGACCTGAACCCCTCCTATGTAGTGAGGGATAGGGAAAAGCTGTGAATAGGGCATTCCCTCCTGATTTTCAGTTCTGGGCTCATAGCTATGGGAGATGTGGGGGTCCTCATGTGCCCCCTTCCCAGACAGTCCTAAGTGTGAGCTCAGTCACTTGAGAAGACCAAGCCTAGTTGGGGTAGCTCATATTCATCAAACATTGATTCCATAAGCAACAGAAAAGTGGAACCTCAGTGATAACTAGAGTGGGGGCAGGAAAGCCTTGAGGACAGAGAATAAGCTCAATCTTCAAGAATCAATCTGACTCCATATTGGCAGAGAGCTCAAGTATTCCAGGAGCTTGAGCAGAGTTTACAGGTCAATGAGCCTGGTATGTGGACCAGTGAGGAAACAGGGATGACAGGAGCAGCCATTCTATAGTGGAAGAGTTAGAAAAAAAATAGTCCTGGAAGTCAATACCTTTTGGTCTGAAAGCATTAGATCTTGGTGCTACTTGGATCAGACTTGCCGTGGGGTGAGGGTGGTAGTAGCTAAAAGGACCTTGGTCCTGAATGAGCTGTATCTTATGGCTTGAGTACTGACTGATGGCTAGAAAAAGTTATGAGGACACATGCCCTTATTAATATGGTCCAATAACAACAATATCCTCCAGGGGCATGTCTTAGTACACTTGGGCTACTATAACAAAATAACCACAGAATGGGTATAAACAATAGAAATTTATTTCTCACCATTCCAGAAGTTGGGAGTGTGAGATCAGGAACCAGTGTGGTTGTGTGAGGGGTCTTTTCTGTGTCTTAGACTTCTCTTTGTATCCCATGTGGAGAAAAGGACTAGGAGTCTCTATGGAGCTCTCTATTATGGGGCCATAATCCTATTCATGAGGATTCTATTCTCCTGACTTAGCACTTCCCAAAGGCCCTACCTCCTTACACCATCATCTTTGGGACTTAGAATCCCAACATATGGACTTCCGGCCAAGATGGAGGCATAGGTAGACACACTTTGCCTCCTCACACAACCAAAAGAAGGACAACAACAATTTAAAAACAAAAGACAACCACAACTGACAGAAAAATCAAACTGTATGAAAGTTCGACAACCAAGGAATTAAAGAAGAAACATCCATCCAGACTGGTAGGAGGGGTGGAGATGGGCAGCCGGGCAGAGAGGACTCTTGGCAAAGTGGTGGTGGAGGACTGGGGTAGTCAAGGTGGTGGCTGGGGGAGCCAGCGGTCCCACATTCACATGCAGATAAACCGGGAGGAACACCTGGGGAGTGAGACAGACCTTTCTACCTGGGGTCCCAGCATCAGGGAAATAAAGCCTCAAACCACCAATTGAAAACACCTGTGGGGATTGAGGTAGCAGTGGTAGAAACTCCCAGCCTCACAGGAGAGTTCATTGGAGAGATCCAGTGTCCTAGAATGTACACAAATCAAACCACCTGGGAATCAGCACAAGAAGGGCCTACTTTGCTTGTGGGTAGTGAGGGAAGTGACTGAAATCTGGCAGAGAGCAGAGCAAGCACTATTGTTCCCTCTTGACCCCTTCCCCACATACAGGGTCACAAAGCAGTGATGTAGGTTGTCCCCACCCTGGTGAACATTTAAGGCTCCACCCCTTATACTTAGCAGGCATGCTGAGACAAAAAAAAAAAAATATTGGCTGAAATGAAAGAACAGATCAAAGCTCCAGAAAAAATACAACTAAGCAATGAAGAGATAGCCAACCTATCAGATGTACAGTTCAAATCACTGGTAATCAGGATGCTCACAGGATTGGTTGAATTTGGATGCAAATTAGAAGAAAAAATGAAAGCAATGCTCAGTGAAATAAAGGAAAATGTACAGGGAACCAATATGATGGGAAGGAAACTGGGACTCTAATCAATGGTGTGGACCAGAAGGAAGAAGGAAACATCCAACCAGAAAAGAATGAAGAAACAAGAATTCCAAAAAATGAGGAGAGGCTTAGGAATCTCCAGGACATCTTTAACTGTTCCAACATTCAAATTATAGGGGTACCAGAAGGAGAAGAGAAAGAGCAACAAATTGAAAACTTAGTGGACAAATAATGAAGGACAACTTCCCCAATCTGCCAAAGGAAGTAGACTTCCAGGAAGTCCAGGAAACTTAGAGAGTCCCAAAGAAGTTGGGCCCAAGGAGGAACACACCAAGGCACATCATAATTACATTACCCAAGATGAAAGATAAGGAGATAATCTTAAAGGCAACAAGAGAAAAGGAGACAGTTACCTACAAAGGGGTTCCCATCAGACTGTCAGCTGATTTCTCAAAAGAGACCTTACAGGCAAGAAGGGGCTGGAAAGAAGTATTCCAAGTCATGAAAGGCAAGGACCTACATCCAAGATTGCTCTATCCAGCAAAGTTTTCATTTAGAATGGAAGGTCAGATAAAGTGCTTCTCAAATAAGGTCAAGTTAAAGGAGTTCATCATCACCAAGCCCTTATTATATGAAATGTTAAAAGGATTTATCTAAGAAAAAGAACATAAAAAATATGAACAGTAAAATGACAGCAAACTGGCAATTATTAACAACCATACCTAAAACAAAAAGAAAAGCAAACTAAGCAAACACGTAGAACAGGAACAGAGCCACAGAAATGGAAATCACATGGAGGCTTAGCAACATGGGAGTGGGAGGGGAACAGAAGGGGAGAAGGTACAGAGAATAAGTAGCATAAATGGTAGGCAGAAAATAGACAGGGGGAGATTAAGAATAGTACAGGAAATGTAGAGGCCAACAAACTTATATATATGACCCATAGACATGAACTAAAGGGGGAGAATGTGGGTGGGAGGGGGTGTGCAAGGAGTAGGGGAATAAAGGGGGGAAATGAGAAAAATGTAATAGCATAATCAATAAAATATATTAAATAAATAAATAATCTTAACATATGAATTTTGTGGGGACAGAAACATTGCAACCATAGCAGGACAGGCCACCATTGCTTTAAAATCTTCAGCAATTTGATGCTCAAAGTAATATGCATCTTACTTGTAGGAAAGAATCACAAATTATTTTCTACTCTAATTGTTCTAGACTGGCTTTTAAAGTAAAGTAAGCAAACTCCAAGTGCTTCCAACAATATCACTCCCCCCTTTCTCACAAGAATGTAGCTCAAATGATCCCTATGTTAAAGAGAATTTCCACTGTAATTATGGGAGTATACGCCCGACTAACCCCCTCCTTTGCAAGGTGCTCCATTATCACTGTTTGAGTTCAGTTCAGCCATGGGAACTTCTAACAGTAGTTTGGACCCTGGAGAAGCAGAGCCTCATTTGGGGTTGCTTTTTCCATATCGTGCAAGGATTGCAAAGATCCAATAAGTCAACTTTTACACAATGCTTGGGGATCCAAAAGGTCTCTGAGGGTTGTAAAGGTGACAAGGAAAAATCCTCAGTTGTTCATTACTTGTGTGGTGGCTCAAAGTATACCCCATTTTCTACCCTGATACCTTATTAAAAAGGTTAGAAAATCTCTATCAGGGTGAGAAAGACAACTTTTACTTGTTCAGTGGGTGGTTTTTCAAAGCCTTAGACATTCATTTCTAATACAAGTCTATTCAAAATTGTCAAAGGCACTTCTCATTTTTCCACACATACAGGGAAGACAGGACAAAATATAAAAGAATTTAGAGCCTCCAGGGTGAAAGGAGGAATTTTTCTTGTTTGGCAGTAAGGAGCCCTTCACACGCCGCTGCTGGGAGTAATGTTGAGAGAACTATTGTACCCATCTCTCTGTACTCACTCAGTGGGGAGGAGTAAGGTACAGCCCCAGATTGTTCAAATGTTCAAGTTCTTAACAAAAACCTTAATTCAAAGAACTGATCATGGTTTGTAGGAGACAGTCATGGTTACTAATTGTTTGCCATCCAAAACCAAAAAATATAAAGCAGTTCAATAACTAGGCAGTTATGCAGCAGGCCACCTGTTCTAAACATCCACTCTGAGTTTTAACTCATGGGGCAGATGAGATGTCCAGGTCCCATCAATGACATTGATGTCCAAGCACTCACAGTTCTCAGCTTACATGGTGGGGTCATGGAAATGATCCCTGAAATTACTGGCCAATTTTTTCATACTCTCTCATTACAGGTGACCCTTCTAGAAATCATTACCAATCTCTTCATCTCCTGGTAAACTGATGGGACTGTCCAAGGCACCCCTTCCACCAAATCAGTACCTTACCAATCTAGGTTTCATTCCAGTTTCATCCCCAGTAAACTCCTAATCTTTATTATTTTTTCTGCCCTCCAGGAGTTGGTATTTGAACTTTGACTTTTCCTCCTGCATTCCTTTGCTTAGCTAGCCCTTCAAAATTAAGCATCCCTTGCTAGCCATAAAGAGAGAATACCCTGCTTTAACTCTGACCCTACAGAAAACAACCTTTGATCTTAGTTGCCCAACCTCAGCCCTCATGAAGGGAGATCAGTACATGTACATATATATCAGGGTAACAGAGGCAGGCACTCTTATTTTCTCTTCTTTTGCTTTGACACCCCCTTCTTTTTAAGTCATTACTACACTAACAATAAAATAGACAGTGAGACTACAAATACCAAGACCAGCCAAACCAGTGATCCTACCTCTACCTTGACTCTGGCAATGAGTGCCCCTGAGACTCTAATGTAAATTAATCTTCATTTCCTGTTCAGTAATATTACATCCTGCCAAAAGGAAAGTAGAACCTGGAATTGTTATGCTTTCCATACCAATTTACCTTTATGCTGGGGAGAAATTCATCCCAAAGGGTAATTTATTCAAGAACCTGGAAGTGTCTGGGAAGAGTGACTTCTAATGAAAGTGCCTTTTTAACCATAACTATATATCATGTCCTGACATTTATAATGAAGCCTAGAGCCAGAAATAGATTCTTCAGGATCACAGGATATGTCTAAACAGCTAGATTAAGTCTATTCTGCTTAAATTGTGGCTTTGGCTGGGAGGAGTCTAGGGGTTTCCATGTTTGTGTGATTTGGTGGGTTTCTGGAATTTTCTTTGGTTTGCCCATAAGGCTCCCTTGAGTGGTCTAGGAGTGGGCAAGCTGAGACCATATGCACATTGCATTCTTTTACAGGCAATGCAGAAAAGTAGCAATTACCTCCATTTCTCAGCAGAAATGTTAACCTTTCACTATCTATTTTATTCTTCCTAAAAATTATATTGATTTGGGCTTTCACTTTGTAATTAATAGAACATTTAGTTAGCAGCTGAGATGTGTTGCTCTTATATTTACCATTGTTCTTGATTCCACCTTGAAACCCTTGGGCAGAGAATTGGAACATTTTGGAAAATTAATTAAAAGCAGACTTAAA
This sequence comes from Anoura caudifer, assembly GCA_004027475.1. Classification (NCBI taxonomy): domain Eukaryota; kingdom Metazoa; phylum Chordata; class Mammalia; order Chiroptera; family Phyllostomidae; genus Anoura; species Anoura caudifer. The sequence goes on from PVKU01005987.1 coordinate 22,001, forward strand.
AGTTTTTGTAGCTTGAAGAAACCACAAAGGGTCACAAAGGGGGATCATAGGATTTTATTCAATAGGGAACTCTTTGGCCATTTTCAGAGGGGGAAAAAGCTTGTGAAGTAGGTGTGAAAATTTTTTATATAATTTTTCTTAAATAATATTGTTTTTTAAATGTCTTCTAAAGAAAACATAGCATTTAAGACCTTGTTTAATGGAAACTGGAGGCATTAGAGTAGAGAATAATCTTTAGAAACTTGGATATTCTATGCAAAATAACTCAACTCAAACTAAGATTTAGAGGTCACAAAAGACAGTGGATAGTAAAATGGGTGGTGATGGCCAGGAGATATTTTTCTGATTGAAAAGCAGCCAGCACAGGCTTTTATGCTGACTCAGGGGAGCAGCCTTCTCACCCAAAAGGATATATGGGATGAGCTGCAGAAGAGAGAGCAGGGTAACAGATCATTTTCACTTCTCTGGGCAGAGAGGAAGCTATGCACAGAAGAAAATTAGAGAGAGGCCATCATTCATGCAAAGAGAGTGCCCTTCTTGGAAGGTGGGACTACAACTTAAGTGTCTTGGCGGGCCAAGCCCTCTCTAAAAGGAGAAACGGAGGGGCCCAGCTGGAGAGTGTGGTTCCAGCCTGCAGGAGGCAGCACTGCTCAGCACCCCCCACCCCCACAGCTGTCAGAACCCACGAAGGCAGGCCCAGAGTAGCCAGATCTCAGAGCTCAAGAAGCCAGAAAACTGAATTTTGATCTGAAATCTCACCTACTTTAAAAGGTCAGCGACACACCTAAAACCTTACTAAAACATTGTTCTGAGAACTTCTCTTAGAATTGGCACTTTGCAGTCACATGTAAAAAGTTTTCATTAAGGCAATGGAATAAAGGAATAGTATTATTATTTGAAGGAAATTGCAAATTACAAGTCACTAGCAAGAGTTTTTATGAGAAAACTTTTTTAAAGCCTCGGTGTTGGATATAAACACTGAAAATAATGTGTATATCTCAGGTTTCTAGTCACAAGTCTGGAAGTTAAAACCAGAGTTATATTAAATAGAAATTAGTAACAGTTGAATATGAATACGAAATCACTTATACACAGCAAGAGGTTACATATTTATGCTGTTATTTGAATCAGAAGCTATACCCTGGTAGAAAATTTATGAATGACTGAATTATGTGTTTTATGTCTGGTCTCTGTGATTTGCATGCTTAACCATTTGGTCTACGTTATCATAAATCAGGTACCACAGCTCACCTGGTGTCAGCTATTAAAATTTTGAACATAATATCTAGAGAGAAATAACAAGCCCTTTTAGGGCAAGACTTGCAACCTCTAACTTATAAAATAATGGGAATCTTCAGAGGGATTGGAATTTCCACACCCTATTGAGTTTGAATATTGCTCCATCTCACAGCAGTCTTGCTTGAGGTAGTACATTCATTTCCTTACCTATCTTTGCAAGCTATACTGATATACCCCGTGGAGTTAAATAGGGCAAAAAAAAAAAAAAAAAAGAAAGAAAGAAAGAAAATACTTCTATTATATCCTTGTGGTGGATCAGGTTATTGTCCAGAAATATTCATTCCCATCCTACCTTCACCTTCATGGGCACAGTATCCTTCTCTGACCTTTAACTTTGGGCTTGACCTTGGGATTTGCTTCAGTCAATATAATGTTAGCAGACATGATGTGATCAAAAGCTTGAACAGCATTTGTGTGGTTGGGCTTGTCCTCTTGTTTCTGCCATCTTTGTGAGGCATGCTTTCTCAGAGTAACTTTTGCATCTTCAGCCTGGAATGAACACGTATGGAGCAGAGACTCCCAGCCAGACCCAGTGAAAACAATATGCCCAAGGGAGCCTAGCCTACATGAGCTGCACCAGCCAACTCCAGATCCACGAAGGTAAATGAATGTCTTTTTAAGAAACTGAAATTGGCTGGTGAGGGGGGGGTTGTTATTCAGCATTATTCTAGCACTAGCTAATTAATACCTTTTCATTCATCCCTACAATTGTTTTGCTTAGCTGGAGTGTAAGCATTCCACTTAGAATGTGGGTAGTAGGGGACTGTAAGAACTGGACAATAGTCAGAAAGTCTAAGTTCAGCTCTGGGTCTACTTTGAGGTAGGATACTTAAGGTCCACCTGCCACTTTAAAGATCAGGTAAAGCAGAACCTGGGTATCATCCTCTTCTTAACCCTCTATTCCATTTTGCCTACTATCCACCATCCAATCATTCAATATGCATCCTTACATAAATCTCAAGTCTTTCCAATGTTCTTTGTTCTCATGGCCAACAATCCTGGGCCAGTTCATTATTATGTTTTGCTTAGATTAGTACAACAGCCTCCTTCTGATCCATGTCTCATCTTGCTTCCCCACTCCACCAGATTAAAAACACTTCCATAACTTCCTGCTTCTTTCTTTTTAAAAAAATCTCACCTGAGGATATGTTTATTGATTTTAGAGAGAGAGGAATGGAGGGAGAGAGAGAAAGAGAGAGAAACATTGATGTGAGAGAGAAATATCATTGGTTGCCTCCCATAGGTGCCCTAGCCAGGGATCAAACCCGCAGCCTTTGGTGTATGGGATGGTGCTCCAACTAACTGAGCCACCCAGCCAGGGCTCCCATTTCTTTAGGCTATCAGCTTCTAAATATGGCATTCAAAGTCATTCAGGATCTGTTAACAACACTCATCATCCTCCCAAATGTGCCCCAACCCTCATATCCGGCCTCTAAGTTTCAGTCCATGGAGCTTCCTTTTGCCCCTTAAAGGTACCACAGTCTCTCTCAATGTTCACACTTCCACTCGCATGATACCCTTCTTTCTTTCTGTTGTTTCTGTTCTCCACTTGCAATGAGTTTATGGAGCAATCTGAGCTCACAAAGGTGAAAACATGAATTATTCCCCCCCACTGCTTCACCAATGAGGACAAACTAATTTTGTCTTTCCTACTCTACATTGAGAATTTGGGAAGACTCCATAACTACTTAAAAAATTCTGTTATCAAAAACTTTATCTAATTTAAACCTCCAATCTCAAATCTAATTTCAGTTCTCTTCCCCTCAGCAACAGCAGGATTTCAGCATAAAGATGTTGGAGCATGGGAAAGCCTGTGGTTTCACTTTAGACTGGAGGGGTCAAGGGATTGTCTGACTCTGGGTCACCTTTATCACCCCTCTGGGTTTTCTGCAGTATGGAGCTAGAGATGATAGAGATACGGAAAGGAACAAGGGTCTCTTATTTAAAAGGCATTACAGCCAATACTCTCAGTAGAGCAGACATCACAATGCTGATTGTTTTGGGGGTACATATTGCGAATTCCTCACAGCTAAAAGTGAAGGCTGTGGGGAAGGGCCCCCTGGCCACAGATGGAATTAAGAATCTGGCAAAAAGTGAGCTGTTCCTTCTGCCTGGGGCATTGGCGATCCTCAATTTCATTCCTGTTTAACACCTGGATTCCCTTTCATAACATCTGTTGCCACCTATAGCTAGAATGAAGTGTTGTCTTGGAGACTCTTGCACATCCAAGAATAAACTTTGTAAAAAATTAATCATCATCATCATCATCATGCAGTGGCTCCTCTCTTTAGTTCTTCTCACTCTGCCATTTCAACCTCAGCTGTGAGGTCAGAGTAAACCCAGCCCAGAATCCTGTCAGTGTGTTGTTCGGTCTTTGTTCTATCCCAAATTCTGTACTGCCTGGAATTCATCCAACTCATATAAAACAAACTGGCTTATTTAGTAATAGCCATAACCAAATGTTTAGCAAAATATTTGCCCTTGTAGCATTTTTAAAAAGGAAGCAATTATAGAATAATTTGGTTACTCACTTCTTCCTTGCCCACTGTATTTAAGTTTTCCTCATTTCAGTTAAAGGATTCAAACATCTTGGACTGTTTGTCCTATTAGCAATCATTCTGTAAAAGGCCTGAAGTAGATGGGTCTTAATTCTCAGTTTCTAGCAGGACAGGGTGTTTAAGCAGCCATTCAATGAGCAGCTATCTAAGTAATAACAACACAGGCTGGGGAAATAATGTGTGGTTCTTCTTGCTTTTCACCTCTCAGAGGCTGGCAAGTGATACAGCAACTTTGTGCTGTTTTGTTCCATGCACAATAAGAGTTGGACCACTACAAATTGTCAGGCCACAAGGCCAGGTCCCTCACCTGCAAGTTGAAGATCAGGTTCATGTAAACCTGTAAGGAAGACTGTGCCTGAGTCTATTGTGTCTGAATCTATCTGTCTGCTAATCCATCCTCTCTTTTCTTCATCCTGCCAGGGGCACCCACCTCCTAGTTGCCCATGTGCTGAGATGGGCCCCAACCCAAGCAGCTGGCATGTCAGATGCTTTCCAGACCTAGGATAATTTGTCTTTATCCTTTGGTCCCTCTGGTCCTGTCAGAACAGTAGACTCTGAAGTCAGATTTGCTCTGCCACTCTACTTGAGCAATCCTGTTCAGCCTCAGTTTCATCACCTATAAAAGGGGGTTAATTATAGTACCTGTCTTTTAGTGTTGTTGTAAGAATTAAATGAATTCGTGTATGAAAAGCACTTGGATCAGTTCCTGACTCATGGAAAGAATCGCACATGTTAGCACTTTCTATTATTTCTGGTGCCTCTCTGGACTTAGTTATTTTCTGTGCTTGACCTGTTCTATTTTCTCCTGGCTCTTGGCCACCACTATAGGTCTGAACCTGACTATCAGATAAAGTTCCCGATGGCTGGACCCCACTGAAAGCCAGGGCACAGGAACACACTTATGTGTCCATTCCCAGATGAAACTTAGATTTGTCCAAAGTTATATTGTTGCTTAGTGGCAGATCTGGGTTGGCTTCCATGCAGCATTCAGCAGGGCTGCCTCAGTGGAGTTTATGAAGTCCAAAGTAATCATGATATCTGTTCTTCCACCCTTTTTTAGAAAATAAAAATAATTATTAAAATATATGCAGCCTTTAAAATTGATCCATGTCTCTCTGATTAGAGTTTAAACTTGTACAATCTCTAAATGAATGTAATTTAGCAATGTTTATCAAGAATCAAGAGTCAAATACATGAACTCTTTGAGCCAGCAATTCCTAGTTCTAGGACTTTACCCTATATAAATACTTGCAAATATGAAAAATCATTGATGTGCAAGGTTATTCACAATTACAGCATTGCTTGTAATAGCAAGAGGTTGGATAGAGTTCTGGCCAAGATGGAGGTGTAGGTAGAAACCCTTTGCTTCCTCACACAACCGAAAGGAGGATAAAAAACTAATCTAAAATCAATAAACATCCAGAAGTGCCAGAAAATCAAACTGCATGGAACTCTGACCACCCAGAAATTAAAAGAAAAAGTCAACCAAAACAACCAGACCAGTAAGAACCCATGACAAGATGGCGGAATGTGCAGGCAGGGCTGGCTGAAGGGGAAACTGAGACTCAGAGTTGACTGTGGACTATGGCAGTTGCTGCAGTGGGAGAAATTCCCAGTCTGACAAGAGAGTTCATTGAAAAGTGGGCTAGAGCTGACCAGGTGAGCTTCATTGTTCCTTCTCTGACCCTTCCCCCACAGGCAGTGCTGTAGCGCAACAAAGAGGGTTGCCCTGCCCTGATGAATACCTAAGGTCCCACCCCCTTACAACTTAATAGGTATACCAATAAAAAGAAATATGGCCCAAATGAAAGAACAGAGCAAAACTTCAGAAAGAGAGCTAAGCAATGAAGAGATAGCCAACCTACCTGATGGAGAATTTAAAGCCCTGGTAATCAAAATGCTCACAGATCTGATTGAGCTGGGTCAAAAAATGAAAAATCAAATGAAAGATACCCAAAATGTAATAAAGCAAAATATTCAGAGAACCAACAGTGACAGGAAAGAAACCTGGACTCAAAGCAAGGATTTGGAATAAAAGAGAAAAATAAACATTCAACTGGAACAGAATAAAGAAACAAGAAAAATTGAAGAGAGACTTACAAACCTCTGGGAGAACCTGAAACAGTCCAATATCCTAATTATAGGGGAGCCAGAAGGAGAAGAATAATGGCAAAAAAATGAAAACTTATTTGAACAAATATTGAAAGAAAACATCCCCAATCTGGTGAAGGAAATAGACTTCCAGGAAATCCAGGAAGCCCAGAGAGTCCCAAAGAAGTTGGATCAAAGGAGGAACACATCAAGGCACATCATCATGAAGCTACCCAAGATTAAAGATAAGGAGAGAATCCCAAAAGCAGCAAGAGAAAAGGAGACAGTTACCTACAAAGAAGTTCCCATAAGACTATCAGCTGATTTCTCAAAAGAAACCTTGCAGGCAAGAAGGGACTGGAAAGAAGTATTCAAAGTCATGAAAGATAAGGACCTACATCCAAGATTAATCTACCCAGCAAAGCTTTCATTTAGAATGGAAGGGCAGATAAAGTGATTCCCAGATTAGGTCAAGTTAAAGGAGTTCATCATCACCAATCCCTTATTATATGAAATGTTAAAGGAATTTATCTAAGAAAAGGAAGATAGAAAATATGAACAATAAAATGACAACAAACTCATAACTATCAACAAATGAACCTAAAAGAAACAAAAAACAACAAAACAAAAACTAAGCAAACAATTAGAAAAGGAACAGAATCAGAGAAATGGACATCACATGGAGGGATTTCAGTGGGGAGAGTGAAGGGAGGAATGGGGGGAAGATACAGGGAAGAAGAAGCATAATTAGTAGGCATAAAATAGATGAGGAGAGATAAAAATGATATAGGAAACAGAGAACTCAAAGAACTTATAGGTACAACCCATGGACATGAACTAAGGGCAAAGGAATGCTGGAGGGTTGGGGAATGCAGGGCAGAGAGGAGATAAAGGGTGAAAATTGGTAAAACTGTAATAATATAATCAATAAAAAAATACTTAAAAATAGCAAGAAGTTGGAAACAACCTAAATATCCATCAAGAGAAAAGAATTTAAATAAATTATGGGACATCTGTACAGGTGAATTGAATGCAGACATTAAGAAGAATGAGATTTGTTTTTGTACTGATACAGATTGATCTTCAAGATGTATTGTTAAGCAAAATGAATAAATAATATGTAATACATATTTATATATGAATACATGTATATATTTTCTTATATGCCCATAATATATCTCTGGAAGGAGACTAAGCAATTGAAGGTGTCTATGGGAGGGGAACTGTGCTATAGGGGTAGAAGAAAACTTTTTATGACTTGGTTTATATTTTGCAATGTTGGAACATGTGAAATGTATTCCTTATTTAAAATTAATTAAATATAATAAAGATCATATATGAAAAACCTACAGCCAACATCATACTTAAAGGGCAAAAACTAAAAGCTTTCCCACTAAGATCAGGAACAAGACAAGGATGTCTGCTGTCACCACTTCTATTCAACATAGTATTGGAAGTGCTAGCCACAGTGGTCAGACAAGAAGAGGAAATAAAAGGCATACAAATTGGAAAGGAGGAAGTAAAACTGTCATTGTTCACAGATGACATGATAGTGTACAGCGAAAACCCTACAGACTCCACCAAAAAACTAATTGACCTAATAAGTGACTTTGGCAAAGCAGTGGGATACAAAGTCAATATTCAGAAATTGAAGGCATTTTTGTACACCACCAACAAAATATCAGGAAAAAATCTCATTTGCTGTAGCAACAAGAAAAATAAAGTGCCTAGGAAAAAATCTAACCAAGGATGTAAAAGACCTGTACTCAGAAGACTACACAACCCTGAACAAAGAAATTAAGGAAGACAAAAACAAATGGAAGCATGTACCATGCTCATGGATTGGAACAATTAGCCTCATCAAAATGTCCATACTACCCAAAGCAATTTATAGGTTCAATGCAATCCCTATTAAAATGCCGATGACATATTTCACAGATATAGAAGATTTCAAAAATGTATATGGAACCATAAATGACCCTGAATAGCCACAGCAAAGTTGAGAAAGAAGAACAAAGTAGGAGGGATCACCATACCTGACATCAAACTATATTACAAGGCCAAGGTAATCAAAACAGTCTGGTACTGGCATAAGAACGGACACATAGACCAATGGAACAGAATAGAGAGCCCAGAAATAAACCCAAGTCTTTATGGTCAGTTAATATTTGACAAAGGGGGAAAAGGCATAAAATGGAGTAAAAATAGTCTCTTCAACAAATGGTGTTGGGAGATCTGGACAGCTATGTGTAAAAAAAATGAAACTTGACTACCAACTGACACCATACACAAAAATAAACTCAAGATAGATAAAAAAGACTTAAATATAAGTCATGATACCATTAAAGTCCTAGAGGAGAACATAGGCAGGAAAATCTCACATATTCCACTCAGCAATATTTTCACCAATATGTCCCCTAGACCAAGAGACATAAAGGAAAGAATAAAGAAATGGTACTTAATCAAAATAAAAAGCTTTTGCATGACTAAAGAAAACATCAGCAAAATGAAAAGAGAATGAACTGTATGGGAAAATATGTTTGCAAATGGTATTTCAGATAATGGTCTGATCTCCAAAATATGTAAAGAACTCACACAACTCCACTCCAGGAAGACAAACAATCCAATTAAAAAATGCGCAAAGGACCTAAACAGACACTTCTCCAAGAAGGACGTAGAGAGGGCCAAGAGACATATGAAAGGATGTTCAGCATCACTAGCCATCAGAGAGATGCAAATTAAAACCACAGTGAGATATCACTTCACATTGGTCAGAATGGCCATCATAACCAAAATCAACAAACAACAAGTGTTGGAGAGGTTGTGGAGAAAAGGGAACCCTAGTAAATTATTGGTTGGAATGCAGACTATTGCAGCCACTGTGGAAAACAGTATGGAATTTCCTCATAAAACTAAAATGAATCTGCCTTTTGACCCAGCAATTCCACTGTTTGGATTATGCCCTAAGAATCCTGAAACACTAATTCAAAAGAACCTATGCACCCCAATGTTCATAGCAGCATAATCTACAATAGGCAAGTGCTGGAAAGAACCTATGCGTCCATCAGTAAATGAGTGGCTTAAAAAACTATGGTATATTTACACAATGGAATATTATGCAGCAGAAACAAAGATGAAACTCCCACCCTTCATGACAGTATGGATGGAACTGGACAGCATTATGCTAAGTGAAGTAAGCCAGGCAGTGAAAGACAAATACTGTGTGATCTCACTTATAAGTGGAACCTAATCAACAAAACAAACAAGCAAGCAAAATATAACCAGAGACATTGAAATAAATAATAATCTGAATAGTAACCAGAGGTGGTGGGGAAGGAGATAACAGGGGAAAGAAGGGAAAGGGTCATCCAGGAACATGTATAAAGGACACATGGACAAAGCCAAAGGGTGGTAGGATTGAGGGTGGGCGGTGGGAGTTGGTGGGGTGGGGGAAGTTGTGGTGGGGAAATGGAGACAACTGTATTCGAACAACAATAAAAAATGATAAAAAAAGGTTTACCTAAATTTAAAAAATTAAGTAAATATGTGCATTTCTAATGGAACCATGTGATAATGTGAGCGCATATCTAGAGAACACATGTAGTGGTTGGTGAAGATCAGAGGGGCTTACTCATGACTCTGGCAGTTGGTTTATTGCTCAGCTGAAACATCAAGCTGCTTTCAGATATTTGGCTGCTGTGTGGTTTTATTTGTTTGTATATTTGTCAAGTATCATTAAATTATTCACACAGTGGACCACTAGCTAGGCAGAAAGCATAAGAAACTAATGGAGAAATACAATGAATTAATGAGGAGCATAAAGATGATATTAATTCTGCAAATTTGTCTCAAGAGAATCTATACTATGTCTGAAGTTGTAGTCGTCTGATCAAAATTCTTTGCAATACATCAAGATATCTCTAAGAACCTCAAATACAAATATTAACCAGGTGATGTCTAAAAGATAATCTTATTCACTTTGGCTTTTCTTTTTTGGAGTCTGTCTGGGCTTACCCTATTGCACAGAAAACCTGCACAAGAGTTAGATTCTATTAGAATCTGTAGAAAAATTATTCATGAAATAAATAAATGTCTACTACTGATCACCTAGCAGCAGCCCTGGGTACCCAGGTGACAGGTAGCTCTGCTGCAAAGGTCCACTTCAAATTAACTTTGGCAATTGGGTGACTCTGTTCTATAGATTTTTAATTTTTTGCTAATTGCTGAAATCATTGCTTTTCTATTTTTTCAGTGCAGTTCATCCTAACACATACAAGATGTCACTTCTGACTGGTGACCCTGGGGTCCTCTAACTTAACCTGTTTATGCTACTTAGGTGCTCAAGTAGAATTTTGTCTATGCCATAAGCCTATATTTTAAGTCATTTTATCCCAAACATACCCTCTGTACTTAGTAAAAATATACCTAGTTGTTTTTTATGATACAGTAGCAGACAAACCAAAACCACAATCTTCATATACATAGATATCTACTATTTACCATGCAATGAATTATTTGTGGTGAAAAACCCTTTTTTTCTTCATATAATTTGGAAACAAAGCTAAAAATTACATAAATAAACTTATTTTTCTACTTTAACATTGTAACATAGTCACATTTCAATGTATATACATGTGGTTCAAAAAACATAATGCAAACAATTTTGTTGTTTGTTAACAAATAATTGCATAATTCATTTCAAGAATAAGCACAGACGGTCACTAATTAAATGTAAACAGAGTATTTGAAAGGTTGTAGTTAAAATCACATGATGCACTTTCAGTTATTTATAGAAATATTTTTTAACTTAAAATGACCTTCCTATATCCCAAGGAAATATATGATAAAATGATGTTAAAATCCTAAAGGAAAGATTATGTTTTTCTTGGAAAAGAATTGATGAATCAGAAACAATGTGGGGAAAGTGCTTATTGCAGGAGAGAAAGAGATGTGCCCTGACTCTGGGTGTCTAGCGACGTCCACATGAAGTGAATGTCCTCCTTCATCTTTTCTCTGCCTTCTGCCTTTTCCATGCCCAGCTCACAGCCAGCAAGACACAGAATGCTTCCCTGAAGGTGCTCTTTTAAGTCTGGTCTTCTCTCAAGTTTCTTTTCATTCATCCTGGCCACTTATCAATTAAATAACAGGTATTACTAAGCACATATTCTGTGTGGAATACTTGAGCAATAATATGAATGACAACTGTCACTACCATCACCTTCAAAAACCTTTCCTCTGCTAAATAAATAAGCAAATATAGTGGTACCTTGGTACTTGCTGTTAATGCTTCCAGAATTCATGACAAGTGCCCAAACTGATCAGTACTGAACGATGAAGCATTTTCTCTTGCAGGATGTTGTTGTGACTCATACAAGTTCCAGCAAGTGCTAAAACATATTTTTTTTTTCTTGTGGAGATGTGACAAGTACAGGGTTTGACAAGTTCTGAAACTAATGAGTACTGAGGTATGATTGTATATTAGTTAAGGAGGGAAAGCAGAATTTATGGCAAAAATGAGTCAGCTAGAACACAATCTTATGGAGATAAGCAGATTTCATTAGAAGAGAAGTGAAAACCCCACACCCTTGCCCACCATCTGGCTCAAAGGATGGGTCTGGCAGATGCCCCAGACCCCTAGGCACATCAACATGGGGGTCCCCAAATATGTCCATCTCAGAATTTTAATGTATAACTTTGCTTCTGGCCATCCCACTTCAGAATCTTTTCATGAAGAGACATCACACAATTGCTAACACTTTGTAGAAGTGTAGAGTTGAGCTCTTAACTGGGAATCTGCCTTAACTTTAGCCCTACAACCTTGGTGTGAGTTTTTAGGAGGCCCCATTTCTCACACTTGCTATAGGACAGAAACTTCCACCATGCCCCCTGGGGGACAATGAACACTTTCCTCTCCTCCAAGGCTTACCTAGACTAATGGAACTCCAGGAATTCTGGCCCTGGGGAAATCTCTGCGCATGCACTAAGTTAGTTACTGTTGTTCCTGAGCGAATGGGAGCCAGGAGTAGACATGCATTTTGCAAAAAAAAAAAAAAAAAAAAAAAGTCTTAAAACCTTCTTTTAGAAATGGCTGTTTGCTAACCATCTAGGCTGTGTGTATAGACATAAGACAAAGGGGAAATGTGGGCCAGTCCTTTGCAATTACTAGTCCTAATTCTGAACACTTAGCAAAGGCCTCATTCACTTTCAGTGATTTCCTCTAAGGGAGCATGGGCCTCAAAACAAAATTCTGCTAAATGCAAGGTGGTATCCTGGAGAAGGTCCTGGAGCAGAAGGGCCTGGTTAGTGGAAAAGGCAAATCCAAATGAAGTCAGGGGTTGAGTTCATCATAATGTACTAATATAGCATGGTAATAATTTAAGATGTTACATGGTAAGATGTTAACATCTGGGAACTGGACAAGGAATATACAGAAACTGTGGGTACTATCTTTGCAACTTTTTGAAAAACTAAAATTATTCTAAAATAAAGTTTATTTTAAAAAAGCCATAATTTTGGAGGTTGCTTCCCTGTTTGAAGTGTCCAGGGAGATGACCCACTCACTCTTGGTAGGGATGGGAGTGAGGTGTCTGGAGGCACCCACAGCCAAATGGAAGGGACAGATGGGCCACTGTGTGGAGAGGGTGACTGAGGTGCTTGGCCAGTCAGTCTTCCTCAGGGTTGGCATTTTGAAAGATTTGGCTTTTGGGGTCCTCTTTCCACTCAGTTACAGGGTTTCAGATCAGTGGACACCAATTCTAGCTCAGTTTGGCATGTCAGTGAGCATAGTGCTGGCACACAGTAGGCTGTCAGTAAATGTTTGTGAATACATGTTTGTAGAATACATAATACATGAATTGATTGATGTTTCCGACATTTGGTATATGCCATTTATTACTCCTTTGTACATATTTCAACTCTCTTTGCCTTCACATTTTCAATCCTTCCTTCCCTCACATTTTTTCTCTTTGAGAGCCAGTTAACATTGGTTCCTAGTGATTCCACTGTGGACTGCAGAGCAATGCCTCTGCAGCGCTGGAAACTGGGGTGCATTGCCCTGCCATGTCACTTATACATGCCCTGAAAGCAAATGTTTCCCTCTGGTACGTGAAAAAGCTGAGAGACCAAAGTGAAAAAGCTGAGAGACCAAAGTAGAGAGCCAAACTCACACAGGGACTAGGTGAAATAGAGATATAAATTCAGTCGAAGTGTAGAAAGGAAATCTAGGTCACTTAAAGCAAGGGAAAAGATCTGTCTGTGCCTGGCTGGGGAGATTCAAGAACTTCATGCCTCCAAACCACTTACGCATACCTGATGGACAGTTCGAGATCCAGGAGGTGATTCTGGGAGTTTGAAGCTCCTTAGAGGAGTCCTTAACCCCGGCTAGCAGAAAATGTGGCACACAGGTGCTTGATGAATATAAGACTGCTAAGTTCTGGGCAGGAGGCTGGGATATGATACCTAGAGGTATCATTCTCAGGCCCAGGTCTCCAGTAAATGTTTTGGAAGGGGTCCTCAGCAGGGGGCAGCCATCCTTGCAGGACAACCTCCTTGCCACCTTTCTAAGCTTTTATATGACACCCTTCTTATAAACTCACATGGTGCCACCCACAGCTTTCAAAGAGCATGTGAACTGCTGTCCTTCTGGATGAGGAGTAGGGGAGGTTGTGTCGTTAATTCACTGAACACTGCAAAGGGAGTTCTCAATTCAAGTTTCGCCTCTGTCATTGGCAACCTTAAGACTTTATACTTTCATTTAACTAAAGGGATCTCAACATCTTCAGCTATAAAATGAGACTCCCTAACTGGGCTTATCTTCTATTTGTAACATTTTAATAATGAATTGGTTGGGTGGGACTGGGAATTAGATATCTTATGTTCATGTCTAAGTTCTACCATTAACTTGAGCAAGACATTTCACTTTTCTGACTTCACTTTTTCCTCCCATAAAAATAGCAATTGAGAATTCAATCTACAAAAAAAAATCCTAGGTTGATTTATCTTTGACCTTCATCTAGGGCAACAAAAAGTTTAATCTTGAAGAAAGGATACTTTCAATAACTTTTCTTGTTCTTTCTTCCCTCTGATGCCATATGAAATTGGGGCAACTAACTGGTTTTCCAGGTGTGTCTTGAGGATACTGTATGGAAGAATAATTCACAAAAGTTGCCTAAGCAATCATTGTAGTATTTAAAGTGCTTCACTAGTTTGGCTCTACCAGCCTTTTACATATCATTCCTTCTTCACACCCTACATTCCAGTCACTCTGGAGAACCTTCTGGAGCCTGCTGTTCCTGGTCTCTCAGGCCCCAGACTTTTATATATTTTTCTTTCAGGTTGAATGTTCTTTGTCCCATCCTCACCCTGCCCATTTCTTTTCCTCCACATGAGGAATTCTTTCTAGAACCTTCTTACATATATCAGTTCCTGGGTAATCTTTTCTCAACCTCCCCTGTTCCCCCCTCCACCAGTAGGGAGAATTAGGCACTTCTTGGTCTGCTCTCCCCTTTCCTCATTTTACTGTTGTATCATGATATTTATTATGTTACATTACAGCTAGTCATTTCCTAGTGCTCTCCAACAGACAGTCAGTCCCTGAGGAACAGGGCTTTGTGCCCTAACATTTATCACAATATCTTGTTAAGCCACTCTGAATTAAGGAGCAAGTAAACACAACCTATAGTTCAGTTTGAAAAGGTAAAGATCAGGGTCAGAGAAGGTTGAAGCCAGCCTTTCCCAGTTGACCAGAGCTCCCGCAGTAAGGGTCCACAAATGAAGCTTAAAGAGATTTGTCTAATCACCATGTGACTTGGTATTCTTTCAGTGCTTTTTAAAAGGAACCAGAAAGCCTCAAAACAGCACATTTTGGAGCCAAGTTAGAGCTGATGTACCTCTTCTAAACCCTAAAGTCAAGAGCTCAGAAAGGAGAGGCAGGTGCTGAACACAGCAAAGCAATGAAAGGTAATTTATATGTGTGTTTTCCAAGTGGCACATTTCACAGAAAGTGTCACTTCTTGGCTCATGGGTGACATGGCCCTGCCTGTCATATGGTGTCCCTAAGTGGCATGTATACAATGACAGACGTATGTGTCAAACCATAACAAAGAGTAGCCTAGGGGATTGTGGGGCAGCTTTAGCAGAGCTGAAATAAGACATCAAAACCAGCCTGGAAGCCTGGGATGCCGTCTGCCTCACCATTCTGTGCCTCCAGCAAACAGCTGGGCCACTACCTCATGAACCTCAGCTGGTGTTCCCCTCTGTCCACCACACAGGTGTTGAGAGAGGGTGAGCCTTTGGCACTGTGACTTGCTGGTGCTAATGAGTGTGAAAGTGTCCTCTGGACCCTGGGGAGGGGGTCAAGATGCCAGATAGTGCATCCTCAAATAGCTGGCCATCTTAACAGGGGTATCTGAGGGCTGATCTAAGGGGAGATGGCAGAAGAGAACTATCTGCTTTGATGTTGTTGTGCTCAAAGCTCCATACACCTTCCCTTCCTGGGAGTAACTGTCACTTATGTGACAGCAGGGAACATTCACTGAGAATGTACTGCATGCCAGGGACTATGCTAGACCCTTTATAGGATTATCTGATTTAATTCTCACAACAGTCTTACAGGATGGGTGCTATTATTGTCTCTATTTTACAGATGAAATGATTAAGGTCTAAATTCATCAAGTAACCTGCCCACATTCACTCCACTAATAGGCAGGACTGAGGTAGGGACTCAGACACAGGCTGTCCTATAACTTTAGCCACACAATGCTTTGTCTACACAAGAGCTGGAGAGAAAACGGGGAGCAGAACCAAGTGGAGTCAGGTGACACAGAATTACCTGAGGAAGCTGATTTACAGCTACCTCTTCTTTGTCCTTGACCCACACGGTAAAATCAACTGGGGAAACTCCTCCACCCAGATGAAGTGGAGTACAGGTCTCACATAAATAGGGTTCTCTTGACTACCATGGGAGACTCTTCAAACTCAAGGAAGGGGCTGTAACCATAGCAACTGTGATATGCTGTAATCTCTACCTCACAGAAAGAAAAGAGTTCTATCTTTTTTTAAAAAAAATATTTAATTATTTTTAGAGAGAGGGCAAGGGAAGGAGAGAGAGAGAAACACCGATTGGTTGCCTCTGGCACACCCCCAACAGGGGGCCTGACTCAGAACCCAGGCATGTGCCCCAACCAGGAATTGAACCGGTGATCCTTTGGTTCATGGACCTGTGCTCAGTCCACTCAGTCACACCAGGCAGGGCGAAAGAGTTTTATCTTTAAAAATCACTGCCAGGATAATCTGCCATTGACATTCAACTTGGGTAGCAAAAAGCAGTGCAAAATTTTGGTGACTGAAATACTGCCCATGACCACCCAGGGTCTGGAGTTGTAACAACAGGAACTCGGGGTGGGGGTGGGGGTCAAACAGTTCAGGTCTCCTGCCAGGAGCCATCAGTGCTGGGGTCAGCAGGTTTGGCATCTGTCAGTATCACTGTTCACTAAAACTCTTGAAGGCTTGCCTTGTTACAGCCTGTTGAGAGTCAGAATTTCCTTCTTCCTGCACTGGCTCACTTTCAATGTTAGTAAGCAATTTAAAAAGCAAATTACACTAATTTTGTTTATCTCTGAAGTGTGAAATTTTAGAAGATGGTGCCAAATGAATGATCATGTATATTTCTCAGTTTGTTCCTGACTTTTTTTTTAGTTTGCTCATCCTTAAAGATATTTCTCTACCTTGTAAATTTCACTAAGCAAAATGGAAGATAAAAAAATTAGAAAATTACCTTTAAAAGTACAGGTTTTGAATGCTGATAAGAAGAAAAAACAACTTCTATGGATCAGTAAATGCAGATATTTTTGTCTACATATATTCTAGGCCTATTGTTCATTGTGTAAAGAAGTCAACTAGAATATAAACTCCAATAAAATGGCACAACTTTTACTTATGAAGCAAGACTGAAATGGAATTGTCATTAAGGTAGAACAGAATCTCGTCTTACATGTGAATTTCAGTCTAAAGGTAGTATATTGATTTTGAGAATTAAATGTGGTCAAAATTATCCTTGAAAAGTCTTTAATTATTCCAGAAAAATGTACATATGATATGATGTACACAACTGTATTTGGCAGTTATTGCCACAAATTCACTGCATAATGAACAACCCCTCAATCTCCTTGAAAAGCAACAGTGAGCATTTTTTTATTACCCATGCACCTGCAGGTCTGTTGTAGCCTTTCTACTCCACGTGCCTCATTTTGGGGCTCAGGCTGGAGAGACATTCACTCTCCAGGGTGCATTCCTCCCATGGTAATGGCAGATGCACAAAGGAATGAACCCACATACACGCATTTTAAGCATCTCTTTGCACTAATACTTGCTAACATTCCATTGACAAAATCAAGTTACATGGCCAGGCCAAAATCAAGGTGCAGAAAGTACATTTCAAACACCATGAGGCCACAGCTGAATATGGCTGTTTAGCAGTACTACCTAGGGGTGAAGAAAAGACAAATGATTCAAGTTACCACAAATCTTTAAGGTATAATATTTTTTAATTATATAAAAGACATGGTTCTAGTCCAGTCAGAGCAAGTTCAACCTGTCTATGATGCTGACCTTAAAGGCAACATATTTATGCAGCTTTTGGGTCTGTTTCTTTGGTATACCTGCCCTCTAACGGCCAGAGAAATGTGGCTGTGAAGCTGACCCCACAGCCTCTGCAGTCAGCCTCCCCACCCAGAGACTGAAAAGATCTTTCTCCCCTCCAGCCATTGTTCCTGATGAACTTCCTGGCCTCTACCTGCCAGCCTTGCCTCTGGCTGCCATCCTAACCCTCTGGTCCCATTCCTGCTCTCCCCTACTCCCTTGGACCACATGCTTTGGGCCTGCTTGGACAGGACTGTTATCCCCCTGTGGCTGGACAGCTGATTCCCCACCCACACCCCCCACATTCCGAGACTCAGAACCCCAGGACTCAGGGTCACCTGGAAGGAAGGTTGGACAATGCAAACCTAAAAATCCCACTTTTCCCTAAAATGTCCAGTAAGGTGAAAATGGCCTAATAGGATTCATTCAGGAAAAAGTAGACACTAAATATTTCAAGCAGAAAAAGATTTAACTCAAAGAAATACCTGGCTGTGGAACAGGGCTCAGGAAGTCTGCTTTCAGGAAGTCAGGAGGAGCAGGGGTCACGGGGAAGCTGCCACCTGGGTTCCAGCTGTCTGGAGCCCTGAAGTCATGGTTCTCAAGAGGGTGTCTCAAAGCCAACAGCAGCTGCTGTCAGCAAATTCAGTTGCCTGGCTGCAGTGCCTGGTTCTTGGGGAGACCACCCCTCTTCCCTAAAACTACAGCAAATCATCTCAGGTGCCTGACAGACTTATTTCTTTCCACTTGTCATTGGAAAACTTTATCTCTGAACCACAATGGCAAAGAAATTGCAGCCTTTTCTCCAACAATGAAAAAACAACATAGAAGTGGGCAGAGATGTTGCTGGGTTGACAGAGACAGTGCAGGAAATCCATCATACCATTTCCCATAGTTAAAACTTCCAAACAGTGGCCACCACCACACCATGCTTCTGCCCAACATGATGCCAGTGAAAATATGCTCATAGCATTTAAAAAATCATCCAGATAATCACATGCAAGAACTTGCAGAACCCTGGTAGACCCATTTCCACATTCATTTGTCTAAACTGAAGAATAATACTTATAGTTAAGGAATGTTTTGCATGGATACTATATATTTTAAAATTTATTGGAGCTTTACTTTTTTCAAATAAACTCAATAGAACATCACATTGAAATTTTTGCAAGACTCCTCTTTGTGGTAAAACTTGAAAAATCTCTTCCTTTGTTCCTACCTAAATGAAGGAGGAGAATTCTTCTGCCATTTATCTTCCTACTATATGGCATCTTGGCTTTGTTCACACATTATTTTATACTAAAAAAAGTCATACACTCTCATAATAAATCCAACTGGAAAATCTTAACAACCACAAACAATGATTCCCATCCCACCCATTCAGTATAGGAAGTCACTCTATAAAACATATAGAATATGTTTGTAACACAAAGGAGAGAATTACATATAGCTTCTAAGGAAATTCAGTGATTCTTACAAAGTTAAGAAATTTTAGCCCTGTCTGGTGTAGCTCAGTGGACTGAGTGCAGACTGTGAACCAAAGGGTCACTGGTTCAATTCCTAGTCAGGGCACATGCCTGGGTTTTAGGTCAGGTCCCCAGCTGGGGGCATGTGAAAAACAAACACACATTGATATTCCCCCCTCCTCCTTTCTACTTCTCTTCTCCCTCTCTAAAAATAAATAAATAAAATCTTAAAAAGAAATATGAGTTAAACACTCTTAGATCCTGGACTGTAACCACTCATGTATTTACTCATTAATTCAACCAGCACAAGAGTATTTACCCTGTGCCAGGTAAAACTGCGTGTAGGTCCTACCCTCAGGTCCCCATCTGGTCAAGGAACTCTCCTGCCCTAACATCTAGCTCACGAAAATTCCCATCTCCAAATTGTGTTAGAGGAAATTACCCATACCACCAAATAATTCTGACCTTTTCCAAAGGAATCACCAAAGAGCTCTTTCACACTGCTGATGAGTTTTTAATTAGGGAAACTAAGGTTACACTCTTGTAGAGCAAAAAGTACTGCCAGCAGGTGGCTCCAGCAAAGCCATTTGGTGAACTGAATGACTGAATGTCCTTGGTCATAAATGAATGTGCTTGGGTGTTCCTTCAAGTTGCCTGGGTTTTCAGGGAAACTGGTGGTCAGTTGACTGGATTCCCTATTTTTCAGAGGACAGACATATCTGAATTTTGGTGATTTTATTTTTTTCAGAACCATCTTATTGAATAAACTTTTTCACAAGGGTTGATATTAGTAAATGCCATAGGCTAGATTCTGCAAAAGGTAGATGAGTTTCCATTTTAAAAAGAGGATAATATTAAATCCAACAATGACACTGTGAAATCATAGAGCCAGAGGACTCTAGAGAGTTGCTAATATACTGCCAGTAGCTGTCCAGAGAAAAACCACAGAAGGTTGGAGTTGCAAGACTCCTTACATTTTAGAGCAGGAAACTGAGGTCTGGAGAAGAAAACATTTGCCTAATTCCACCCAGGGAGTGGAAGTCTGAGTGGGTTCCTGGTTACAGGCTGCTCAGATGGCTGACATCCCTAGAGAATCACATGGAGAGGAGAAACATGGCCAGTCCTCAAAGATCTTGAGAAGAAACAGTTCCCTAGCCATTACTCTATTGCTTATTACCCATCACTGAGCAAATCTATTTGAAACACACCAGTAATGTCATTTTACAAATGAGATGGCTAACACAAATACTATAATATGAAGATGAAGGCATAGGTAGATTTACTTTTTCTCCTCGCACAAATTAAAAAACAAAAAATAGCCAGAACTGCCAGATAATCGAACTGTATGGAAGTCCAACAACCAAGGAGATAAAGAAGAAACATTCATCCAGACAGGTAGGAGGGGCTGAGATGAGCAGCCAGGGTAGAGAGGACTTGCAGCAAGGTGGTGGCTGGTAGACTGGAGTGGGCAAGGCAGCAGCTGGAGGAATGGGTGGTCCCACGTTTGTGCATGGATAATCTGGGAGGAACAACTGGTGAGCGAGACAGACTGAGAAACCAAGAGTTGCAGTGCAGGGAAATAAAGCCTCAAAACCTCTGACTGAAAAAATTTGTGAGGGTTGAGGAGGCAGGGGAAACTCCCAGTCTCAGAGGAGAGTTTGTTGGAGAGATTTGCAGGGTCCACAAAACCACCCACCTGGAAATCAATACCAGAAGTGCCCAATTTGCTTGTGGGTAGCTGCAGAAGTGACTGAAAGCTGGCCAAGAGCTAAGCAATTGGCATTGTTCCCCCTCAGACCACTCCCCGATACACAGCACCACAACTCAGCAACATGGGTTGCACCACCTTGATGAATACCTAAGGCTCCACACCCCTTACTGCATAACAGGCAAGCTGTAATAAACAAACAAAAATGTCCCAAATCAAAGAACAGTTCAAAGCCCCAGAAAAAAAATACAACAAAGCAGTGAAGAGATAGCCAACCTATCAGATGCAGAGTTCAAAACATTGGTAATCAGGATGCTCACAGAAATGGTTGAGTATGGTCACAAAATGGAGGAAAAAGTGAAGGCTATGAAGAGTGAAGTAAAGGAAAATGTATAAGGAACCAACAGTGACAGGAAGGAAACCAGGACTCAAATCAGTGGTACAGAGAACAAGGAAGAAATAAACATTCAACCAGAACAGAATGAAGAAACAAGAATTAGAAAAAAAAAAAAATGAGGAGAGGCTTAGGAACTTCCAGGACAACTTTAAACATTCCAACATCCAAATCATAGGGGTTTCAGAAGGAGAGGGGGAAGAGCAAGAAATGGAAAACTCATTTGAAAACATAATGAAGGAGAACTTCCCCAATCTGGTGAAGGAAATAGACTTCCAGGAAGTCCAGGAAGCTCAGAGTGTCCCGAAGAAGTTGGACCCAAGGAAGCACACACCAAGACACATCATAATTACATTAGCCAAGATTAAAATGAAGGAGAGAATCCTAGAAGCAGCAAGGGAAAAGGAGACAGTTACCTACAAAGGAGTTCCCATAAGACTATCAGCTGATTCCTCAAAAGAAACTTTACAGGCAAGAAAGGCTTGGAAGAAGTATTCAAAGTGATGAAAGGCAAGGAACTACATCCGAGATGACTCTATCCAGCAAAATTATCATTTAGAATGGGAGGGGAGATAAAGTGCTTCCCAGATTAGGCAAAGTTAAAGTAGTTCATCATCACCAAGCCTTTGTTATATGAAATATTAAAGGGACTTCTCTAAGAAAAAAAAGATCAAAACTATAAACAGTAAAATGACAACAAACTCACAACTATCAACAACTGAACCTAAAAAGATAAAAACAAAAACAAAAACAACCTAAGCAAACATCTAGAACAGGAACAGATTCATAGAAATAGAGATCACAGAGAAGGTTATCAGTATAATGGGGAAAAGGTACAGGGAATATGAAGCATAAATAGTAGGTACAAATTAGACAAGGGATGTTTAAGAATAGTATAGGAAATGGAGAAGCCAAAGAACTTATGTGTACAATCCATGGACATGAACTAAGGTGGGAGAATGATGGTGGGAGGGTGGTACAGGGTGGAGGGGAATAAAGGGGAGAAAAATTGGGACAACTTTAATAGCATAATCAATAAAATATATTTTAAAAGAAGAAAAATAAATAAATAAAATCTTAAAAAGAAATATTATAATACAATATATAGGAAAAACCACTCCAGCATATACATTTTTAAAACAAAGCTCAGAGAAAATGTTAATAGATGCAATGTATAACATATACTAATATACAAATCAGTCTACAATTTTTTATTATTGAGGATTCTATGACATAGTTAAGTGTTAGGAGCAAGCATAGTGTTCAGATTAAACAGATTTAGTTTCAAAGAAGGTTTCAATTAAACACCAACTTGGAAACAATTACAAGTTAACCTCTCCGAGCCTCAGTTTTCTCATCTGTAAAATAAGGATGTCATAATGAGAGATAATCTATATAAAGTACTTAGCCAAGTATTGCTGCAAAAAATGTACTCACTAAACGTTAGGCACAAAATATATAACACAGATTCAGTAAATGATCACTGTTTGTAACAGGCATTACCTGAAGGGGTTGGTTCCAGTTGCTGCGGCCATGATATCAGGTGGCATTTCCAACTCTGTTGATACAGATGTTCTTAAAGTGTAAGCCCTTGCCTTCTGGATTTCTCTAGGTGTGCTGGGAAGCTGCTCTCAACGTCTTATATAGGAACTTATGACTGTTCACAAAGGTTAGGTTCATTACCAACATTATTTTATATTTTTTTCTTAAAAAAAAAAAGAGAAAAAAACAATTATAGGGCTCCAGTACTTTAGCATGTGGAAGACTTAAGGGACAGGGGACGTTTTTAGTTTTCAGTAAGGACAAATTGAAATAATATAAATTAGGAAGATTTCAAGAGGTTGATCAATCTAGCTGACATAACCACAAGTTGGATTCTCCTATTCACAGGACCATCAGGACCATAAGTCTGTGCTAGCCAGGCACAACCAGGATGGACCATCAGATGAAGCCTGTGGGTGCAGCCAGTTCTGAGACTTAATCCAGAAAGAAATTACTTTAGTCCTGCCTCAGTAGTTCCATTGGTTGGAGCATTGTCCTGATACTCCAAGGTTACAGGTTTGATTCTTGGCCAGGACACATACAAGAGTCAACTGATGGGTCCCTTGATGTGTGGAACAACAGATCTGTTTCTCTGTCTCCTTCTCCCTTACCCCCACTGCCTTTCTTTCTAAAATCAATCAATACATTAAAAAAAGAAGAGGTGGCTTCAGCCAAGAGGAGGGCCTCTTGAGCATACCAGATAGGAAGTGGGAGACAGAGGTAGTTTTTAAGTGAAAAACCTGCATCTATCCAACACTACTTTTACTGGTTATGTGACCTTAGGTAGGACACTTAACCTTGATAATCCTCAGTCTTGTTAATGGTAAAGTGAGACAAATTTAGACACATGCTTATCCCAAAGCAAAAGCATAATAAATGTGGGTCATTGTTGTCACTAAGAGATAACTCAGTGAAGACACTGAAGCCTGAACAAAAGCACCAACAGCCAAGAGGTAATGGGTAGAGTGACCTCTGCAAAGAAAGTCCAGGAGTCCTGGGCAAGCACCCAAAGGATAAGGTGGAGCCCCTCCTTCTTGCTTTCCATGCCCTCATCATCTCCTGTCACTCCTGCCTTGTTTCAGGCCCTCATCATCTCACACTGGGACCTGGTAGTCTCTTGCCTCCTCCATCCATGCCCACTCCCCTTCATTCTCCCCAGTGCTAACAGACAGTATTTCCTACAATGAAAACCAGATCAAGTTGCCCATCTGCTCTGAAAACCCTTTGATAAAGATTCTGGCAAGAATGGCCCCAGACTCCTTGACATGGCCTCTAAGCCTTCCATGACCAGACAAGTCCTTTCATCTCTCGTGTTACCTGCACACTGGAGAATTCCGGAAGCCGGACAAGGGCAAGCTTTACTTTGTGGCTCCCCAGCAGTTGAGATACATCCTTGGGAACAGAGAAACAGCATTTACCTAAGCATTTACCTTCTATCAGTTCTCACCTTTCACTGCACTGCCACCTGAGGAGTTCATAAAATACCCAGTGCCTAGGCCACCTTCCAGACCAATTATATCAGTCCCTGGGGTGGGACTCAGGCATCAGCATTTTTAAGCTCCTCAGGCCATTCTGATATACAGTCAAGGTTGCAGATCACAACCACACACTCACTTTTGTCTTTTAAAAAATTGGGTCTTATCACTTGTTTGAAGTCCAAATATGTCAGACTCAAATTCTATTATCAACCACCTGCTAATCATTGCTTACTTTGGGAGAAACATTGATCAATTTCAGAAAGAGGATGTCAGGGAAGTGAAGATGCGTGATCAATTCAGGAAGTGGGAGGCCAGCCCAGTCTCCCGCAAGGCTCGTGGTTTTACAAATACCTTCCTGAATGTCAGTGAGCATGAGTTCTCATGGCCTGGGCAGCTCTCTGTGGAACAGCCTGGTCCCATCCAACTTGGCGCAGCAGGGCCAGCACAGGGAGGGAGGAAGTGACTCAGGGTTGTCCTCTCCCCCACCACAGGACCAGGCTGTAACCTTTAGTAAAAGAACAGGTAAAAATAGCAGCAGCACTTTAGGAAGAACTCAGAATTTTTAGATTTTGGACCATCTGATTATATTACTGAGGGTATATGATCCAAGAAAGGGCAGGTAAGAATTATTTATCATCTTTTGCATGTCCTGGGTTAGCTAACCTACGTGAATCTTCTGTCTTAATTTTCACAAGGACCTTGTCAGGTTGGTGGTGTCACATACTTTTTATAAGTGAGGAGCTGGTGAGGTGAGATGATGCATTGGAATCACCCAGCTGGCAAACAGCAGAGAAGGACAAGTGCTGGCACAACAGTAAGCACGCTGTGCACCTTTGATCGTTGGCTCCTTGGCACTGCCTGTCCAAGCACTCACGCTCCTGCCTGCCTCCTGGCTCAGCCCTAATGCTAACACTGAGGTGGGGCTGGGCATGACATTCTCAGGAGCCAATATGCTGCTTGGCTGTATTCTAGTGTTCATGTAAAGACGTGGTGAGAGATGAGAATAGGGCTTTATGTAGGAGGCCTTGAGTTCCAGGAAATCCTGAATGGCTTGTATCCTGTAGGCAGTAAAAGTGCATTAAAGAGTATTAACAGAAGATGGACCTGTGCCATACAGGTTTCAGGAAGATGCAACTGGCAAAACTACCTATGGTGGACTATGAAGGAGTGAACAGAACCTAGAAAATAAGTTGGAAGACTCTACAAGTGTTCAGATTATGCTCTCTAAACACTGTTTACTACTAAAAAGGACCAAGGGGATTCTTAGGAAAGTGGCCATTTCCAGGTCTGGGGCAAAAACTGAGACAGAAAGAAAAGGAACAAACATCAAAGGACCACTGAGGTCATGTCAAAGGACACAGGCATCAGTCTGAGAATTTCCCCCTGTCTAGAGGCGGGACAATTTCAATGAAAAGGAATAATGAACTGGCCTGCCTGGTCTCAGAGGCTGTAGCACCCCATGGCTGGGCTGAGTAGGAGCCCAAGGGACCTGCTTCTTCTGGGTCTGTTCTGCCAAGAGGACCTGAGCCACTAAGGAGACAGAGCTTACCTCCCGGCAAAAGCCTGGGAGAGGGAGCAATGCTTCTGCTTACTGAAGAACATAGAGTTGCAAAGCAGTCGCAAGAGAGAGTGACCTAGGAAGAAAATTCTATTCCTCTGAATCCAACACACCCTATGACATTCCTGAAAAGCACTCGGGGTCATTGGCCCTTACCTGGGCTGATGCACACGTATTCCCACCAAGTTGGTATGTTGTCCATAATGACGATGGCTCGTGGCCTCTGAGTCCCTGTTCCAGGGCTCCAGCTGATGCAGACACCGGCTAGTAGTGTCCATGTCATTATGGATGAAATAAAACATACACACAGACTACCGAGTCAAGTGAAGGAAAAAGGACAACAGCATGGCTTTTCTCTCAAGGGGAGCAAAAGCTGTAGCCTCTGCCATGACAGGCCTTTATTCTATATCTCCCATGTTACAAGAATGTCCTCACTCACCCAGCCCCAGTTATAACAAAAGGAGCCAATGCCCCTAATCACATCACAGAAGAAGTATATTAGCAGATGAATAGGCAAGTGGTTGAGCAAGTGGTCACACTGGTCCCTGCAAGGTTTAGCACTTGCAGGGTGAGGGAGTTTTAGCAAAGAGCAAGCCCCAAAACAGCCTAGGTATATTGCAAATACGATTACCCACGAGAGAACCTATCTGTGGGCATGGGTACTGTGCATCTCTGAGTGGGAGCTGGGCCCATGCCACACAGAAGGGTCTGTCACAATGACTGAAATGGATTGAACCATGCCAAGTACCTAAAAATCGGTGAGTTCAAAACAATGTACCACCCCATCCTCTTCCCCCAAGAAACAAACAAAAACAAAACAAAATGAAACAAAACAGAAAATACAGCTCATTGGTTAACTACTTTTAGAGGTTTCTGGGTCCCCAACTCTATTCTGAAGATTGATAAATGAAGGAAAATAATGAACCACTTATCCTCCTTTTCTAATTCTTTTAGGGAAATGAAGTAGTTGATGAGGAAATGGTTTTCTTTATAGAAAGATCACAATCAGTAATTAATTGGGGAGGAACCTTAGAATTAGAAAATCACCAATTTGCAACTCATTGAAATAATGAATCTAGGTAATGATCGTCAATGGCTTCAAAAACCATGAAGTGAAGGTTGATAAAGTGAGCATTTTAAGATGGGGGGTCTCTCAGAGAGTGAGAGAGACCTAAGCCAGTTCCAGTAATTGAGACCTTAAATAATTGTAACATAAAATAAATAAATGACAAAATTATACACATATTCTGTGGTCTTTTTCAAATATTTAAGTTTAACTCAAGCACCTTTTAATGCACTCACTGGTGACGGTATTATAATGAAATTTGGACATAAGAGCCTTCATGATTGTGCTCCACGATACATCCTTACCCCAGGCTCCATTACAGACTGCTGGGCCCATCTCAGAAGACCTAGGTGGAAAAACAATAATAGCAATTCCTGCCCTCCAACTCTATCCTACCCCAGCGTGCAGCTACAGTGATAGTGCGGGCCAGACAAGTAATGGTTTCTCTGCAGTAATAATTGCCCCCACATTTACCCATATATCTGCACCTACTTGTTCTGCCTTTCCATCCATGACCTTGGATTACCTTAGCAATGTGCTTATTAGAGTCTACCCACCACTTAACACTAAATGGCATCTTCTCTGGCAAACCCAAGAACATTATTCTAGAAATTTTCTTGCTACATTATTATTTTCCCTTCTCTGTGGGATCATTAACATTAATGTAGAAATCCGTTTATTACTTCTCACTAAAAATAGCTTTTCTTGAGCCCTCTTCTCCACCAACTTCCACCCAATTTCTTAGCTCCCGTTTATAGAAAAATTCCTTGAAAGGCTCACCTATACTTGCTGTATCCGATTCCTTTCCTCCCACCTTTTCTTAAACACATTCTACTCCCATTTCATTCTTGCTGACCCCCTTCTTCTCTATACAAGGATAAGTCCAGTCTTTATCTTCCTTTATCTGCCAGCAGCATGTGGTGCAGTCAGTTTTTTACTCCCTCCATTTTGAGGTATCTTCTCTGGGCTTCCATGACTCCTCCATATTCCCCAGGATTGCCTCTTACTTCACTTGTTGCTCCTGAGACTCCTTTTCTGATTTCTTCTCTCTCTCTAACTTCTTAACATCATGGTGCACTGGGACTCAGTCCCTGATCCTTTCCTTGGTTTAGGCATTTTGTTGACTTTAAATCCACCCATAGGCGGACCCTCCCAACTTTAAACTCCAGCCCAGATCTCTTAAATCCCAGAAATTGTGTACCACCCTCTCACTGTCTCCCTTGGTTCTCTAATAAACCTTCCAAACAACAAGTGGAAAGCTGAAGTCTCAATAGCTCCTCTAAAACCTTTTCTGCCTGCAACCTTCCCTATCTTCAGGTGATGGCAATTCTATTCTCACAGTTGCTCAGGCTCAGTAGTGTGGTCTCCTCTTTCTTTCACAACCCATATGCAGTCTTTCAAGAAATTCTATTGGCTGTACCATGAAAATACATCCAGAATCTGACAACTTCTCAAAACTTCCACTATAAACACTCTGCTTCCTCCCATCATCAGTTCATGCCCAAGTCACTGTAGGCCTTTTGTGGCAGAGACAGGCCAGCTGTTCACAGAATCATTTTCTCTTCTTCCTGAGCACACATCTAGACCACATTCTCCATCTACCCTGGCAGTTATGTGTAGCCATTTGAGTTCTAGCCAACAGAAAGTGAGCAAAAGTGAGATGTACCACCTCCAGGCCTGGCGGTGAAAACCTTCCACCAGCTTGATGCAGACAGGTTTACTTCCTTCTCACCTAATCTCAATAGAGCAGCCAGAGTGACCCTTTTAAAACATAAGTCAGATCATATCATGTTGAAACCCTTTACAGTGCTCCCTGTTTCCCTCCAATAAAAGCCAGAGTCCCACCAATGGCCACAGGGGCCTCTATGATGGGCTGCTTTGACCTTATCCCCACTCTCTCCATCCCACCACTTTGGCCATACTGGCCTTGTGCCTCCACGCACCAGGCACTTTTCCATCTAGGCTTTGCCTGGATGATTATCTGATTGAAGCCCCAGACTAGCTTCCTCACTTCCTTCAAGTATTTGCTCAAGTATCATCTTTGTGATGGGATCTATCCTGATTAGCCTATCAGAAATCACCACCCTCCTGTTCCAGTATGCTCAATTTTCCTTTTCCTGCTCTATTCTTCCTTTTCACAGCACAGAATTTACCGCCTCCTAGTATACTCTATAACTTACTTATTCTTTATTATATTTCTCCCCACTGCTCTAACCATCCTAGAATACAAACTCCCTGGCAGTCAGAACTGTATCTCTTTTGTTCAATAGTGTATCTTAACCACTTAGAAGAGCGTGTGGCACACAGAAGTTATTTAATAAGTATTTGTGGACTCAGTTATTTGATCCCATAAATATTATCATAGGATTATTTCTATTTTATAGGATTATATATTATTTATGCAATTGTTTTTATAAGTTAATTACTTAGCATCTACTGTGCATTTAGCACTGTGGAGATACAATAAAGGACATATTCTTATCCACTGTCTCCATCTCCTCACTTCTAATTCCTTCCCTGAACCATCCTAATCTAACTTTTTCCCCATCATGAACAGAAATGACTCTTATCAAGGTTATCAGTGACCTTCAGGTTGCTAGAACTAATGAGCATTTTCAAGTTGTCATCCCAATGAGACATTTTAGCAATATTTGACTGAATACTCAATCTCATACTTAGAAGCGCTAGAGCTCCTTAACGACCACTCACTGTTTCATGGGAACACCTTGGCTCTGGGCTTCTGAGTCACCATGCTATCTCAGTTTTCCTCTGCCTCCAGGTAGCTTCATTACAGCCTCCTGTGAAAGACACATCCTTCTCTACCTGGCCTTAAATTATGGTTTTTCCCACAGATCAGTTTGGAGCACTTTACACTTTCTAGTTGATTTCATCTAGTAGTGATGGCTTTAACTGATATTCTTTTCTTAAGATCCTCAGATACATCTTCACTGACCTTGGGACTCATATGCAATTGACCCTGTCACCGTTTCCACTTGGATGTCTCCAAGTCACTGTGTCCAGACTTGGCTTTTCTTCCTCACCATCCATCCAATGCCCAGACCAGACACCTGGGAGGGAGCCTTGACCTTTACCCACCTCTCATGCTGTAGTTTCTCCTACTGCAACAGGCTACCATCTGTCTCCATTCCATCTGTAATCCATTCTTACCTCCCCAATTCTGCCCTAATCTTTCTGCAATCAGAAAAATCTTCTGAAAACTCAAATATTATGACTGTCATTCTCTATTTAAAATTCTTTACTGTCTTTCTTCTTTTTGTTTGTTTTTGTTTTTCTTTTTAAGAAACTGTTTATTTTCCATCAACCTTATTTCCATGTTGAAAGTTTGTGGAAGAACAATTTAGGACCACTCAGTGGCTATTCCTACCCACTCAGTGACCTGAGCAGTGGGTTGCAAACCAGTCTTCAGTGGCAGTCTGAGCACTCCAGGCTTCAGTAGGAAACTGCTGAATGGGCTCAGAGGGCACCTGAGCCTTCAGACCAGTCTGCAACCTGTTCAGGTTGAACAGCAGTGAACTCAGTGACTAGTGCCGTCCATTCACCTGAAATTCCTCCTTTTCCTTTTCAGACTTTTCAGGATCTCTGTAGAAGTAGAGATCAGGCATGACCTCCCATTCGTGTTCATGGGAGATGGTGCCATACATGTGTAGAACTTTGGGCCAGCATTCACCACATCAGACCCACTGAATGAGCCTCCTTGTTGTTGCCAGAAATGGCAATGTCCACATAGTGCAGAGGACAGCCTGTGTGACACAGGGCAATTATATGCAGGTTAACATAAGATGTCTCTGTGAGAAGTTAGTGGTTAGCCCTAGGATCAGTAGCAACTGGAAGTCACAGCTCCCAGCAGGCTGCCTAGATCTAGTTAGTGAAGTTTCCAGGAGTGAAGCAGTCAGCAATAGCAGTGGCTCTAGTGGCAGCAGCAACCTTTAGCACAGCTCTCTGGCCAGCGTTCCTAGAGGATATGACACTGACATCATCAGGTTTTCAATGGCAACAGTGGCTCCAGCTGCTAGCAGAGCTTCTCAGATTTATGATGTAGACACCATCATAGCCTTTTGTAGATGTACTCCTCCATTTGGAAGTGAGGGTTTGTGCTACCTAAATTGGATCCTACTGCAGGAAATCTGAGGACATCCTCCTCCTTCATTTGCAAAACATTAAGGGCTC
Source organism: Anoura caudifer (assembly GCA_004027475.1). Classification (NCBI taxonomy): domain Eukaryota; kingdom Metazoa; phylum Chordata; class Mammalia; order Chiroptera; family Phyllostomidae; genus Anoura; species Anoura caudifer. The sequence continues at coordinate 52,983 of PVKU01005987.1, forward strand.
CAGATATTGTGCAAGTTTCTCTTTAAGTTAGAGTGGGAAGGAGAAAAATGATGTATGATTCCCTTTCTGGATAATATGGAAAGGCTTCCTTTGGCTTTTTTTTAAATGAAAATTTAAGTCTTTGACATAGCCTGCAAAGAATATAGCCTTGGGAAGACTTCTGGCCAAGATGGAGGCATAGGTAGACATACTGTGCCTCCTCGCACAACTAAAAAGAAGGACAACAACTAATTTAAAAACAAAAAAACAACCAGAACTGACAGAAAAATCAAACTGTATGGAAGTCTGACAACCACAGAGTTAAAGAAGAAATATTCATCCAAACTAGTAGCGGGGAAGGGGAACATGAAGCCAGGTGGAGAGGATTCATGGCAAGGCCAAGGTTGGAGGCCCAGGACAGATAAAGTGATGGCAGTGGATTGGATGAGGTGGTGGCTGGTGGAGAGGCTGATCCCACATTTGAGTGCAGATAAACTGGGAGGAACAACTGGGGAGCAAGACAGACCACACAACCCAGGGTTCCAGCATGGGAAAATAAAGCCTCAAAACCTCTGACTGCAAAAACCTGTGGGGGTTGAGGAGGCCAGAGAAACTCCCAGTCTCAGAAGAGAGTTCATTGAAGAAACCAACAGGGTCCTAGAACGTACACAAAACCACCAACTCAGGAATCAGCACCAGAAAGGCCCAATTTTCTTGTGGGTTGCTGTGGAAGTGACTAAAAGTTGGTAGAGAACTGAGCAAGTGGCACCATTTCCTCCCAGACCCCTCCCCAGCATATAGCACCACAAAGCAGCTATGGGGTGGGTTGCCCTGCCCTGGCAAATACCTAAGGCTACACCCCTTGCTGCATAACAGTCTTGCTGAAACAAACAAACAAACAAAGTCCCAAATCAAGGAACAGTTCAAAGCCCCAGAAAAAAATACAACAAAGCAGTGAAGAGATAGCCAACCTATCAGATGCAGAGTTCAAAACATTGGTAATCAGGATGCTCACAGAAATGGTTGAGTATGGTTACAAAATGGAGGAAAAAGTGAAGGCTATGAAGAGTGGAGTAAAGGAAAATGTACAGGGAACCAACAGTGACAGGAAGGAAACCAGGACTCAAATCAGTGGTACAGAGAACAAGGAAGAAATAAACATTCAACCAGAACAGAATGAAGAAACAAGAATTAGGAAAAAAAATGAGGAGAGGCTTAGGAACTTCCAGGACAACTTTAAACATTCCAACATCCAAATCATAGGGGTTTCAGAAGGAGAGGGAAGAGCAAGAAATGGAAAACTCATTTGAAAACATAATGAAGGAGAACTTCCCCAATCTGGTGAAGGAAATAGACTTCCAGGAAGTCCAGGAAGCTCAGAGTGTCCCGAAGAAGTTGGACCCAAGGAAGCACACACCAAGGCACATCATAATTACATTAGCCAAGATTAAAATGAAGGAGAGAATCCTAGAAGCAGCAAGGGAAAAGGAGACAGTTACCTACAAAGGAGTTCCCATAAGACTATCAGCTGATTCCTCAAAAGAAACTTTACAGGCAAGAAAGGCTTGGAAGAAGTATTCAAAGTGATGAAAGGCAAGGACCTACATCCAAGAAGACTCTATCCAGCAAAATTATCATTTAGAATGGGAGGGGAGATAAAGTGCTTCCCAGATTAGGCAAAGTTAAAGTAGTTCATCATCACCAAGCCCTTGTTATATGAAATATTAAAGGGACTTCTCTAAGAAAAAAAAGATCAAAACTATAAACAGTAAAATGACAACAAACTCACAACTATCAACAACTGAACTTAAAAACACAAACAACCTAAGCAAACAACTAGAATAGGAACAGAATCACAGAAATGGAGATCACATGGAGGGTTAACAGCAGGGGAGGAGGAGGGGGAGAATGGGGGAAAAGCATAGGGAATAAGTAGCATAAATGGTAAGTAGCAAATAGACAGGGGGAGGTTAAGGATAGCATGGGAAATGGAGAAGCCAAAGAACTTATGTGTAAACCCATGGATGTGAACTAAAGGAGAGAGAGTGGATAGGAGGGGATGTATTGGACAGAGGGGAATAAAGGGAGTGAAATGGGACAACTGTAATAGCATAATCAATAAAATATATTTTGAAAAATTAAAAATAAACAATACAGCTTTGGGTCCTGCTCACTTACCTCCTTGCCTTTACCCTAACCACTTCTTCCCTCACTCCCTGTTACCCAGGACTGTTGTAGGTCCTCAATCGATCCTCAGTTCAGGACCCTCACAAGCTGTTCTCTCCTAGCTGGTCTGATTCATCCTTCATAGTCTAGCTTAAGAATTACTTCCTTAGAGAGCTTTTGCTGTGCCTCCAGATAAGCCCCAGGCCCTGTCTTAGTCGGTTCAGGCTGCTATAGCAGAGTACAACAGACTGGGTGGCTTAAATAACAGAAATTTATTGTGGAGGCTGGAAACCTGTGATTAAGGCACTGACAAACCTATTTTCCAGTGAGAGCCCAATTCCTGGTTATAGATGATCAATTGACTGGGTCTTCGCATGACTCAGAGGAAGCAACTATCTCTCTGTGCTTCTTTTTATTTCCTTTTATTTTATTTTTAAAATATTTTATTTATTTATTTTGAGAGAGACTGGGAGGGGAGGGAGAGTAACACTGATGTGTGAGAGAAGCATCAATTGGGTGCCTCTCTCATATGCCCCCAGCTGGGGTCCTGGCCCACAACTCAGGCATGTGCCCTGACAGGGAATCCAATTGATGACCTTTTGATTCGCAGGCTGGCACTCAATCCACTGACCCACATCAGCCAGGGCTGCATTTCTTTACATAATTGTACTGATCCCAGTCATGAACTAAATCCCTCCAGAAGGCTGACTTCCTAATACCATCCCATTAGCAGTGAAAATTTTAAGATGTGAATTTGTGGGGTACACAGATATTTAGTTCATAACAGTCTGTATTATATACTCTCCTTAAATACTTTCATTTTAGTGTCTTGATATATATTGGTGTTATTATTTAGTATCCTGATTGACCTCTTCATTCTAAGCCTCATTAGGACAGGAGCCATACATGTTTTGTTAATCATTGAATTTCTAGCAGTAACATAGTATATAACATAGTTGGGACTCAATAAATATTTGATTAAAAAAGGAAGAAAAAAGGAATAAGGAAGGCAGGTGGGAAGAAAGAAGCTAATGATGTCAGCCAAGCTCATTTACTGTGGTGAGTTTTGTAGGACATGGAAATATTTTGTTCATAGCAAACTTCTCATTGTGTACTTGACTATGACTTCAAATCCGAGTTGCCACAATGCTCAGTTGACCATTGCATGCAGAATGTGACCCCCATACACAGCATGACTATAATTTAACCATAGATTGATTTTGAAAATTGAAACACTAAATTTAGAAGTCTGGTTTAGCCAGACAATGTCTAACAAACAGAATAGCTAACCAAAATATTTACCAATGCAGCTACCAAGTGCTTAACTTAGGTAATTTAATATCTCCTACTTTGGGTGAGGCAAAACACTTACTTACACAAGAAAAGGTCAACAGTCATGGAAAACAAATAAAATTATGTTTTCTAGAATCTGTGTTCTTCCTTTCATTCAAACGCAAAAAAATGGTTCTACACTTCAGCCTGAAAGAATGTTGAGTGGCCCTCAGGGAGTGTGAAGGCTTCTAAGCTTCAGACCCATCAGGTTCTATTGTCAGCAGAGCTCCCATTTAAAAATTTAGTCTTCCCATGAAAAAAGGACTGTAATATAAACTCTGTGTGTGCAGAAGTCCTGATGCAGAGACATCTACGTGGGAGCATTCAGACACAGGATTGCTAAAACCCTGTGAACAGAGAGAAGTTCTTGTTTGTGGCCTGGTCAGAAGCAAACACAGGGCCACCATCACCCTAAATTCTGCCTTTAATCATGACTCCTAGAATTGATACAATAGCATCAATTGACCTACAATGAAATTTCTACAGTTTTAAATGATGCCTTTTACTTCAAAACATTTGTATTTGTATGGAAGAATTCCAAATTTCAAATATTTGGTTTTATTTGGGCCTGCTTGGTAGAAAATATCTGATAAAGATTGTATTTGTTTTCTGTTGCTTCCATAGAAAATCACAATACAAATTTATCTCCCAGTTCTATGGGTCAAAAGACTATTAGGGTCTCACCGGGCTAGGTGTTGTCAGAACACTTTCCTTTCTGGGGTTCATGGAGGGACTTCCTGTTCACTTGGATTGTTGACAGAATTCAGCTCCTTGAGATTGTACTAGGTGCTGGTTTCTTTGCTGGCTGTCAGCAGAGGGCCATTCCCAGTTCCTAGAGGCCACTGTGTTCCTTGGCTCATGGATCCCTTTCTAGATCTTTAAAGTCCGCAGTGGTGGGTTGAGTCCTTCTTCTGCTTTGAATCTCTTCCTTTCCCCCTCTCATCTCTTTGACTGCACCTGGGAAATGTTCTTCATTTTTTAAAGTCTCATGTGATTAGATTGAGACCACCAGCATAACCTAAGTCCTTCCTGCCACAAGGTCCTTAACCTCATCTGCAAAGTAAGATATATTCCAGGGAGGTAAACATCTTTAGGCCTTCATTATTTTGCATATCTCAAAAGTGTTCATTTGATTTAGGTGTGGTGAGTCCTAAAGAAATTTTCTTTAGAACTTTGAGGGGGCTTCTCTGTGAACCAAAAAGATATGCCCATAAAGTATCTAGCATTACAGTTCTGATATTTAAGAGACTTTGGCATTCTCATTTCTTGGAAAACAACTTCATATTGTAGTGAACTCTCAAAAAACATTATTACCCTGACCACAGAGCTTTACACAGAGCTTCAATATCATTATTTTATTCCTTAAATTTTCTGTTTTGCCTTAGTCAACTACAATGTGAGTTGCTTTTCCTTGTTGTATATATTTACTTTCCTTCTTTTAGGTCTTTTGGAGAGGGTCCAGATCAAAAACTTTCCCTATTTTTCCAAAGGGAGAAAGAAGTGTCCAGGGGGAGGGGATAGTTTTCTCACTTGCCCATCATTTCATTTCCGTAAACTTTTGAATTTTTATATAGCATTTGCATCCTAATTTTCCCATAAGTACATTTTTAAAGAGAACTGTTTATACGATTTCCTTTAATTTTCACTTCATGTTATAACCATAGAATTCTAAAAATATCCAAGAATATATGTTTTCCTTCACATTCACTGAATTCATGCAGTTGATACAATTCAGCCATTAAGACACTGAAACTTCAAAAACAGCTGAATTAAGAAATACACCAATAATCTCATCAATATTTGGTTGTGTGATATCCAGGTGTTTTAAGATGTGACATTAAAGAAAGAAAAAGAATATATGTCCCATTTATCAGTTTAATTAATTAATACACCCTGAATTTTCATTTTTATTTCTGGCCACATTATAAATTTACCCATGGTGTTGTCTGGCTTTTACATTTGAGAAAAAGTCAAGGGAAGTGTTTAAAGTATAATGCCAAGTAAACAAGAGACTGCAAAATAACTCATACAATGTGATTTTTAAAATATATATTTCTCAATGTAATTTTCTATGTATATAACAATTAAAAGTATAAGAGGCATATATTTGTGTGTGTGTGTGTGTGTATATATATATATATATATATATATATATATATATAAAGGATACTGCATTAAGATGACAAAATTTACTGAATTTTTCACCTTCCCTCCAATCCTGAGTCTATTGAATTAAAAAAGCTACATTTAAAAAGCATAAATTTGCCCTGGCTGGTATGGCTCAGTGGGTTGAGCACCAGCCTGCAAACCAAAGGGTCACAGGTTCACTTCCCAGTCAGGGCACATGCCTGGGCTGCGGGCCAGGTCCCCAGCTGGGGACTCAGGAGAGGCAACCACACGCTGTTTCTCTCCCTCTCTTTCTCCTTCCCTTCCCCTATGTCTAAAATGAATAAATAAAGATCTTTTTTAAAAAGCACAAATTTACAACCAAGAAAAACACAAAAGGAATCTATCATCAAAAGACCAAAATTATTGAGACATTTCTGGGGAGAAAATAGAAAATAGATAAAACAGATTGATAACAACTGTGCCCAGAAAAACCACAGCCCATATCACCATAAGAGAAGAAACAATTCAGAAAAATTCCAAGTTCAGAGACCAAATGGAAGGGGAAGGAAGACACCAGGGACAAATCCTTAAGGTGAGCGACAAAAAAGTGCATTAGAACTGAGAGGATGGTACAGCACTCACCATCTCTTTGGTTATGTAGCTAAAACGTGTATTTGACTAGAGTTTGAAAGCTGAGAACCAAATCCAAAAAGTGAAATGCCTCCCCAGGAGAGGTGTGCTGTAGGAGACCGTTCTATGTGGCGTGGGCCCAGCTCCCACTTGGAGATGCACAGGACCCACGCCCACAGATAGGTTCTCCCATGGGGAATCTGGCCTGCAATGTGCCTAGGCCGCTTTGAGTCTTGCTTTTGCTAAAAACTCCCTCACCCTAAATTGAGACAGCAAGTGCTTACTGTAACTTCCTAAAATCCATGCTAAACCTTCCTAGGTTGAGTGTAACCTGTTAGACCACTTTTCCCTTTTTCATTTGCTAATATCCTTCTTCTGTGATGTGATTAGCAGCATCATCTCCTTTGTCATCTGTGAAAGGTAACCACCTAAAGTGAACCTGTGCATAGTAAATGAGGACCATAATGTGATATGGGGAGAAACCCAATAAAGGCCGGTCACAGCAAGGGTCAAGGCTTTTGCTCCCCTTGAGAGAAAAGTCGTGCTGTCCCTTTTCCTCCACCGGACTCGGTAGTCCATGTGAATGTCTCATTTCAGCCATAATGACGTGGACACTTCGGGCCGGTGTCTGCATCAGTGTGCAGGTGTAGGGAGTTGGGAGGGTAGAAAGCAGAGTCTAACATGGCTCCAGACTGCCACATCGATCAGGGAAGAAAAATCAGAAAGAAGCTCTACAAGGAAGGATAACTGTTAAAGGACTTCACCTGCAACATGATGAAAATATTGCCATGTTCCCTTGCAGCAACAGTGTTGACATGTAAGGTGTGATACAAATTTGTTTCTCTTTTTATTGTAGGTAACTGGCTTTCTTCTCTTTGGAGAATTAATTCACTGGAAAGGTTCATTCAATCTGACTTCAATCAAGGTTCTTTCAATCAAGGTTTTTCTTCAGCTAGGGAAATTTTTTTCTCTTGTGTCTTCAGTGATTTCCCATTTTCTCTCTTCTCTCCTGGAGCTCTTGTTACATGAATATGTGAGCTCCTGAATGAAGACTCCATGCCCTTGACTTTCTATCAATTTTTTCTTTAGATTGATTTTATTGCTCCCTTCCTGGATCTTTGCAAGAACAAATTCTTGAATTTCTCATCTTTTAGGGCAAATGCATTTCAATGATGCTGGGACGTTTTGAGAAACTGTGTAGAATGTGTCTCAGGACTGTCCACCCAAGGATGGGTAGAAGGGAACATTTAACTCACCAGCTTTCCATTTTCCACTCATAGAGAGTTCATTTTCTCACACTTGCAGACTGTATATGTGTGAGTACTGGGGAAGGGGCCCTGTGAGAAACATCCCTCACTTTGAAGTCAGAGAAGCCTGAAAGCAGAAAGAGATACACAGCACTGCCCACTCACACTTGCATGGAGGTGATTGCTACTGCATGCATGGAATAAAAGGCAGGCTGAGGGGATGTGGAGCAGGCATGAAAGGAGTGGAATAAACCATGTGAACCTGTTACTAAGGGTCTCCCAGTGAGCTGCCAGCTAGGGTCCCAGCTTAAACTTTCTTAGCTTCGCAATAAATCCACCTTTGATAGGCACATTGTACATGCATGTAAATTGGCTACAACCTCCATCTTAACCAAAATCTGTTACTTGGCTTTGGTCTTGACCTTCAGAAGGCCAAATAATTAAATACCAACTTTTGTGCCATTTCTGACATCCCTGTCCTTGTGCATGGTCAGTAAGCACATGAGTACCTAGATTATCACATGTAATCAGCCTGAAACACAAGTAGGATGGATTAGATGCCATGTAGCTATCCTGTCACTAACTGAATAGGCAAACAGAGGTAAGCATTCTGGATGTAACTCAGGGTGAAAAGTCTTCTTATGTGCTTTATATATTGAAATTCCATTGTCAGATGATGTATAAATAAATGTTATTTTGAGAATAAAATAATGCATTATTAATGATTCTTTTAATAAAGGAAAATCTTAATTTTATGTACAAAAAAGATTATTAAAATCCTTCCAATTAACAAAGCTAATGTGCCTGAGAGTGTAATTATAGTAAGTCCTCACTTAACGTCAACAGACTCTGTGTCCTTAAGCAAAATGATGTGCTGTATAACAAAACCAATTCTACCAGAAGCTGCTTGATATAAACAAGAATTACATTCCTACAGCATCTCATCAGCATTAAGCAAAATGACATTGAATGACACGACATTATTCAAAGACCTGCTGCATTTGAGATTAGAGGAGACGAAAGAGACACGACGACTGGATGCACTGTGTGATCTTGCGTTGCCTGACAGCTGAGGGGGAAAATGCTTTGAGAGACGTTATTGGGACAATTTGCAAAACTGGTTTCATTCTTGCTTTTAGTCCTCATCTAAAACTGTTGAATTTTTCTTTGCTGAAACTTCCAAGGTGACTATAATTCCTAATTAGAGACTTGCTAATCATGCAAAGGTTTATCACAGAGAAAAAAAATAAGACTGAATTACTGCTCACAAGAGAGGAATTGGGGAACTACAGGATGATAATAATGCTTGACACTGATCCAGCACTCTGGAAAGGAAGTTTATAAAGTCTTAACAGCTCTTTAAAATCAACATGTTAGAATCCATCAAAAAAAAAAAACAAAAAAAAAAAACCTCTACTAGAATTGAAAAATCAATTCAGTAAAGTAGCAGGATACAAAAGAAATATTCAGAAATTGGTTGCATTTTTATACATCAAAAATAAACTATCAGGAGGAGAAATTAAGAAAATAATCCCATTTGCAATTGTATAAAAATACATAAGAATAAGTTTAACCAAGAAGGTAACCAAAAAGACCTGTACTGGGAAAATTATTATACATTAAAGAAAGCGATTAAGAAGATACAAATAAATGGAAGCATTTACCATGCTAATAGTAGAAAGAATAAAGATCATTAAAATGTCTGTACCTCCCAAAACAATCTATAGATTCAATGCAATCCCTATCAAATTATCAATGGTATTCTTCTCTGAACTAGAATAATCCAAAGATTTATATGGAACCAAAAAAGACCCCAAATAGCCAAAGCAGTCCTGAGAAAAAAGAACAAAGTTAGAAGAATTATGCTACTGGATATCAAACCATACTACAAAGTTAAAGTAATCAAACCAGCATGGTACTGGCATAAAAACAGACACATAGATCAATGGAACAGAATAGAGACCCCAGAAATAAACCCACATGTATATGGTCAATTAATATATGACAAAGTAAGTAAGAACATAAATGGGGTAAAGACGGTCTATTCTGTGTTGGGAATATTAGACAGATACTTGCCAAAAAATGAAACTAGACCACATTCTTACATCATATACAAGAATAAACTCGAAATAGATCAAAGACTTAAATATAAAACCTGAGACCATAAAACGTCAAGAAGAAAACATAGGTAGCAACCTGTTTGACATTTTTCTTAGCAATGTTTTCTTCTGATATATCTCACCAGGCAAAAGAAAATACAAACAAATGAAACTGCATCACACTAAAAATTTTTGCACAGCAAAAGCAATCATCAACAAAACGAAAAGACAATCTACTGAATGGGAGAAAATATATTACAATGATACATCCAAAAAAAGGTTAATACCCAAAATATATAAAGACAACTCAATACCAAAAACAAACAATCCAACTTAAAAATGGGCACAGGAACTGAATATAGACACTTTTCCAAAGAGGATGCACAGATGACCAATAGACATCTGAAATAATGATTAATGTAACTAATCGCTAGAGAAATGTAAATTAAAACCACAATGAGCTATCCTCTAGCACCTGTCAGAAGGGCTAATATCAATAAATCAACAAACAACAAGTGTTGGCAGGGAGAAAAGGAAACTCTCATGAACTGTTGGTCAGAATGCCAATTGGTACAGCCACCATGGAAAACAGTATGGACGTTCCTCAAAAAATTTCAAATGGAACTTCCTTCTGACCCAGTGGTTCCACTTCTGGGTATAAATCTGAAGATACCCAAAACACTAATTCAAAAACATTTGCAGCATTACTTACAATAGCCAACATGTGGAAGCCACCCAAGTGCCTATCAGTAAATGAGTGGACAAAAAAGTGGTAGTATAGTCCTGGCTGGTGTAGCTCAGTGGATTGAGCATGGGCCTGCGAACCAAAGGATTGAGGTTTGATTCCCAGTCAGGGCACATACCTGGGTTGCAGGCCAGTTCCCAGCAGGGGTGCATGAGAGGCAACCACACATTGACATTTCTCTCCCTCTCTCCTTCCCTTCCCCTCTAAACATAAAAATAAATAAAATCTTTTTTTTTTAAAAAGTGGTACTACGTATAATATATATAATGGAGTGTTACTCAGCCATAAGAAAGAATAAAATCTTATCATTTGCAACCACACGGGTGGAGCTAGAGGGTATTATACTAAGTGAAATAAGTCAGAAAGTGAAAGACAAATGCCATATTATTTCTCTTATATGTGAAATCTAAAGAGCAAAATAAGTAGACAGATAAAACAAACAGACTCATAGATGCAGAGAACAAACTGCCAGATGGGAGGTGGTATCGGGGCTGGGTGAAAACGGTGCAGAGATTAAGAACCACGAATTGGTAGTTACAGAAGAGTCATGGGGATGTAAAGTGCAGCATGAAGAATACAGTCAATGATACTGTAGTAACAATCTAGGATGCCAGGTGGGTACTTAAATTACCAGGGGGATCAATTTGTAAATTATATAATTGTCTAACCACTATTCTGTACACCTGAAACTGATATAAAATAATATTGAATGACAACTGTAATTGAAAAAATAAAATTTAAAAGATCAACATGTTATCCATAGAAAGAATAGGAAATAGAAGGATGTTTCACAAAGCCTTTTGTTTTGTTTCCTTTAACATTTTTTTTTTTGCCTACTCAGAGACATTTGAGTCATCAGATTCCCTGTATTACTAACTTATACCACATGAGGCATTTATCCTTTGAAGGCAGAAAGCCAAAACATTCTTAGAAAGTGGTTTGGAAAGGAGAGAAATGATCACTTTTTTAGTTTGGGCTTGGAGTTCTGCTAAGAACCAGTGTCTCTAGCACTCAGTCGACGCTCTTCCCTGCTTCCCTGAGAGAAAGCTCTAATGAGAGCCTGGAGCATGGGGCAGTAAACCCACCATGTGCTGGCAAATATCCTCTAAGGGAGCATGCATGTTTTTTTCACTTTTCATAGAAGGATGTAGAGACAGATTAATACTGTTTGCCCATTCATGCATTCACATTCATTGGTTCATGCACTCAGCAATCAGTATTGAATCTCTTTTATATGCCAAGATCCTGGCCAGGTGCTGTAAGCATGGAAACATGCCAGAGATGTCCTTTGCTTATAAGAAAAACCAGATAGTCCCCACCTGTCTGAATTAATTAATTCAGCAAATATTACTTGTCTACTATAAATCAAGCAACTTTCTAGTAGTTTATATCCTAGTTGGGCCAAATAGTCAACAATTAAACAAACAAATTAAAAAGGTTTTACTTCATCAGAAATATGAACCTACTTTGTGTGAGCATATAATGGCTGTTATTTCACAAGTGGAGCTTAAAATACGCTATCTTGTACAGACACTTTTAACAAGATACAGTCAACCTATAAAACCCATTTAAGCCACCATAAACAAAATTACCAAATTACCTATCAAATTACCGATGACATCATTGGTCTATGGCAGAGTTTCTCTACCTTGGCCCTGTTGCCCTTTTAGGTTAGATTATTGTTTGTTGTGGGCTGTTCTGGGCATTGCAGGATGTTTAGCAGCATCACTGGCCTCTATGCACCAGATTTCAGTAGCACTCCTTCTCCAGATGTGACAGTCAAAAATGATTCCAGACATTGTTAAATGTGTCCTGGGAGAAAAGTTGTCCCTGGTTGAGAATCACTTATCTCCAGGGAAAGTGATTCAGATTTCAGCTAGGGATCCTGGAAACACATACTGTCTTCTCCTGGATGCCCTCACCCGATAGTGTCAGGGAACTTTTTCCTCTGTGTTCACACTTTGTCTTTCTCTGATCCCTGCCCTATACCAGGGATTTCATTTTCCTCTTCCCATCTGCTCCTTCTGGGAAGAGGACAGGAGGAGAAGCTGCTTTCCAGTGGGGCAAGCCATCTCTTAGGTGGGAGGAAAGGGGAACTGAGAGGCATTTTCTTAGAGAAACTTTGCCTCTTGCTCCATTTTGCCAAAAATCTGGACCACCCTCACTCACTCTCCATGCAGTCACAGGCTGGTGAGCTGAGGGCAGGCCATGAAGAAGGCAGTTCATATTGGCTTACTTTTTGCTCTTCTACATGAATAATTAACTGCATTGATTTTACATATTAAGACAAAGACCTCATTGCTAGTGTAAGTGCATATCTACTGAAGAGAATTGAGTTTTATTTTATTGAATTCTGATATGGTGGCCTGTGGAATAGCCCTATGTTTAGAGATGGGTTTTCTCAGAAGAGAAAGATCAGCCCAAATAGAAAGAGTCTCCTTAGGCAGGAGAAACTCTAGCTGGGCCAGCTGGGTCAGCTCAAGTAAGCAAGTTGCTCCCTGAGATTTGGCTGTGGGCTTTGAATCTAGAAGTGTTTCACATCTCTTTTGGTTGTAGGGTTTCAGCAGTGGCATACATTTAGAAAACTGTGTCAAACAAATCCAATGGATTTCTAGAGTGAAGGCTTTTAGAAGACTTCAAAATTTGCGGGGTGACCGTCAACACTGGGAGCAAGGAAGTGAGCATCGCAAACTTACTTGATGACGGAGACGTCTCTCATGTTTCAGCTTTAACAGAGCTTCTTTCTAAATCACTGCCCATTCAAAATGGTGCTGTAGGAGACCCCAGAGCCAAAAGTTGTTCTCCTGCTCATCTATTTGGATGTGACTCTTTGTGTTCATTTTCCTCTTCCCAGGTCTTTCATAACATCTTTTCAAAATGATCTTGTTTTGTCCATGTTGTTTAATGGAAACTAAGGAATGAGTTAAAGGACTGTATTTCCACATTTAAGCATCCACTAGCCTCAACCCTGACTCTGGCCCAGAATCATTTGCTAAGTCCACAGCCAGCAATGGATTCAGTAGTACTGTAACAGGACTTAGGCCAGGCTGATCTGTATTTTGAAAAATCGAATAAAACATCCCACAGGATTATGAAGTGTAGCCAAGGTTAAGAACTCCCTAGGGGCCAAGTTGTCAAAGAGGAGATGGCCAAGTAGTCAAAGAGGAGACAGCTTCCCTTGCCACCCCAGGTCATCCTGCTTATGGCTGAAACACTTCCCAGAGACCCTCACAGGAGTAGTGAATCTCTGGGGACAGAAGTCAGGTAGATAATGTCTCCCTCCCACAGAAATTCTCCCTCCACTGCTGACTCTGCAGGGGCAGGGTTTGATTTTATTTAGGAAAGTGGCAGTTTGTTACATTGCATTAAAAAGATATCCCTCATTGGAATGATATTTGTTAAATAATAATCACTTGTGTTATTTCTAAGATAGTATGGTTTTCCACAAAGTGATTATTTATATATGAATGCTACCTTCTCCTTGACACTCTCTGTGCTTGTGTGGATAACGGCTGGATAGGAGCTCTGGGCCTGTGGAAATTTAGGCTGAGCATAGTCTGGGCCATTTTACTACAATCATACATCAATGTCTGGGGATTTTGACTATGGTTGGAATGCAGTGGTGACTGCCCACCTGCCCCCCTAACACCAACCTCACCCAGGAGTGACCAGGCCAGCCCACCACTGTCAGTCAATTACTACTGGTACAGTTACCCAGGAGGCCACACCTGATTCTCTAGGGCAGCGTTCCCTAACCTTTTTCGGACCAGGGACTGGTTTTATGGAAGACAGTGGTGGGGGAAGGTGGAACACAGATGAGCTTCCTTGAGGCCTGGTTCCTAACAGGCCATGGAGCAGTACTGGTCTGAGGTCGGAGGTTTGGTGACCCCTGCTCCAGGGAATGACTAGTGCTTGTCATTCCATGTTATACTGAGACCTGCCTTGTGTTAAAAGGAGAGAAACTAAGCTGTGAGCTGTGTGGTAGATATAAAATCTGGATGTTGAACTGTAGAGGCACAAATACTGAGATGGGAGCAGAGGGGGGGTCTGGAGGTGAAGTACAGGATCTTTAAGAAGCAAAGAACTGCAGAGATTATCTTTATGCCTAAGGCCTAGGGCACAGCTTTGCCCAGAGCATCAAAGCTTAGAGGGTAGACCAGTGTTAGATGGGAATTTATTAAATTGTACAAATGTTAAGTGCTATTAATAAAACACAACCAGGCCATGTAATAGTTTGCTTGGGAGGGTTTCAAGGGAGGTGGCTATCATTTTGCAGTGGAAAGTCAGAGAAGGTATCTCTGAAGAAGTGATACTGAATTTGAAACTAAATGACAGGAAAGAGACTTTCCATGCAAAGATTTTGGGGAGAGGCAGAGGAAATTACGAGTAGGAAGACATTCAAGTTGATAAGCTTGGAGCATCTGGCCCAGAGAAAGATCTGATAGGAAGTGAGGTCAGAGAACAAGGCAGATGTTGGGTCACGAGGAGACACGCCTTTTATAGAAATAGTGAATGAAGATCCAAACACTGATGGATCCTCCCCTCTCCATGCTTTTCTGTTCTGTAGCAGCTGTGCATCTGTGACTTGGTATATTTCACCCCATTTCATAATGTTGCGCCTACTCAGATACCACTTTCCATATTCGTGAGCTCCTGGAGCCAGCAGGCCCAGTTCCAGCTTCTTTCTTTTATATTCACAGCTGTATTATAAAAAGTCTCCAAAGGGAGAGAGACAGAACTAAAAAAGGCTACTCTGGGGTATGTAAGTGTGAGCTCTGGAGTTACCACCTCCCTGAGTTAGATGTTTGGAGGGAAGAGTTTATACCCTGCATTTCCTTTGAGCAAGTGACGATGGTTCACACCTGCTGGGGGGCACAGCAGCAGCAAAGGTGGTTGTTTTGTGTAGCAGCTCTGTACTTGCAAAAAAAAAAAAGAAAGAAAGAAACATAGTCTTTTAAATAGTATATTTATTTTTTGAGAAAGCCTCTTTTTAAATTAATTGTTTTTTTCCTCATGCCTCCATTTGTAATCACACACAGGCACAGAGCTATCAAAATAATATGACATTTTTCTTTTTCCTTGTTTACTCATTTTTTTCTCCTCTGTCTGTGAGGAAGGGGGAACTTGATTGGGATGACTATAAAATATGAACATTTTTTTCCATAAACTGCCTGGAAACATTAGTCTTTTACATTACAGTCACAGCTATGTAATCTTTTGTAAGTTTCCATCTCAATATTTTCTGCTTCAGACGACCTTTCTAAAGGCCAGGATTTGGGTTCATTTAGGCTATTTGTGCAGTGCCGTCCAACACAGAAGTATCCTCTAAAGGACCTGGTGGCATCTCCTGGGTCAAGTGGAGCCTGCCCTTCCACCATTTACATTAGTTCAGAAGAAGTATCAGTGTTCCTGGTATTAGACTCAGCTGGACTCATGGACTGCTGTCTACCACCTAAAATTGTTTGGGAATCCATACATTCCACTGCTGTTTTTCTGCTCCTTTTAAAAGCAGTTGTCCTACTGTAAGAACAACCTACCTGTAAGGACAGGTAGGACCAACATGTGGCCTCCAAGGCACAGCATCTTTATAAAATAAGGGTAGTTAGCAGAAGGGTTGGGTGCTATTACATGACATGTTTCACCCCTGGGTCTCCTCTCTATTTAACATAGTCTCTCTTTCAAGGTATGATGAGCATATCACTGATTATTTCAGTAGGGTAAAATTCACCAGTGATTTAATAATAAGATAAATCCCCAATATATGAAAAACTAAAGTTATCGTAGATTCTGGAAGGCAATTTCTGAAGAACCAATCTGTTCCTCCTCTCTGATTCTCTATCAAATGGAAAAAACTGAGGAAAGCTCTTTGAAGTATTAGCTTTCGGTTTTTGCATAAGTACAGGCTGGCAGATAACAGCACCCCAAGTTTAGTGTTCTGCATGGACTTTCCTCACTTCCCCAGCTCATGGCTCTCCCATTCATAGGCCCTCCCTGGCTACTGGTTATTAGCCCTCTTCCATGATTGGGTTGGATATTTCCAGACTGAGAAGGTCTTTCAGAAAAACTCAGAACAAAAGCCTCCCAAAATTCAATAACTGTCTTTCTAATTCTAAAAGAATTAATGATTCACTCTATAGTAGAGGCAACATTTGAACAAACTGAGTCAAGTCACAAAAGTTAGCCCCATAGCTCAGGTTATTTATTTATTTATTTATTTATTTATTTATAGATCTCTTCTCTTGTTCCTTTAAATATTATTAATCTGAATATTTGGGGCATCAGTACAACCAGCAATAAGTAGCTCCCATATTTCAGGTGAGATGATGAAAGCAAGGGGGGTCATGTAGTGGCACAGTTAAACATATGACCTATGAAACCGGACTACCATGTTGGAACCTTGACTCTTCTGATTTTTTTGTGTGACAATTCCTTTGGGAATGAGTTTGCTCACCTGTAGATAAATCACAGTAGATCCAACTTGATGAAGATATGGCAGGGGAGGGGGTACTAAATGAGTTAACAATGGAAAAGCAGTTGGGACAGTGTCCTTCCTATGTACTCAATGTATTAACTCTTATTAGATGTTCTCTGCTACAGTTAATTAGAAGGCTTTGGTACAGCAGCCCTTTTGAAGAGGTTAGAGTTTTGAACCTATAACTACTGGAATATGTCTTGAAAGATCAATGCAGGAGCACATGTATTTCTCTGACTTACTCTAATGACAAACCACTACCATAGGCTGGGTACTTTATTTTTGAGTAGAGCCTTGTCAAATATGTGCATCTTTATTTGCATTATCTCTGTTATTGTTCCTAGTAACAAATAATATTGATTAGCTCTCAGCTTCTCAGTTGCCTTACAACTTTTCTCTATTACTAGGACAAAAAGCTTGCAAACTACATTTTCTGGACTTCTTGGCCCACTGTTCCTATTAGTTTCTGTCAATGAGAGGCTCTGATAAGAGATTGAAAGGTGGGAGTAAAGTTGAGCAAAGTTGAACAAGCATTTCCCCTCCAGCTTCTGGGGTGTCTCTAGCTGTACAACAGCAGCCTCAGTGTCGAAGAGGTCTAGCTCTGGATAACGTCATTTTCCCTTTTGCTCCTTCAGACCTAAGCATTGCAGTGTCTTCCTACTAGTCTTTGGCAAAATTACTTCTCTTTGCTCTTTCAGCCTTTCTAACACATTATAACCAATCCTTTGTATTAAAGTACTTCTGTTTGAAATACCTAGACAATTTTCTATTTTCCCATTTGTACACATTGATATAGTTCCAAACCACTTCATGGTAATCATAGTTTAAAGTAGTGGGATACTCAAACTCCCCTGTGAAGTATTTTGCTATTCACTATGTAATAGTTAAATAAAGTCATTTCTTATTTGTGTCTCACAAACAAAATGTATCAAAATTCATGTGGACATAAGGACAAATGAATAGACACTGAAGAATAAAGTAACAGAAAATACCAGTTGCATTCTATTTGCTATCTATTGCTGCATAACAAATCATCCTTAAATGACAATAATCATTTGTTGTCTCTCATGGTTTCTGTGGATAAGGAATTTAGAGCAACTTGGCTGGATGGTCCTGATACCAAACTGGACTGGATCCACTTGGGTTCTTGACTAGTGAAATAAAAGAGTTTAGTTTAGAGATGCTGATAATAAAAGTAAGATTTATTTCAGCTCTGCAGAAGGTAGAAACTCTGGGTGTCAGACCCAGACAGACACACCGAGGTGAGAGAAAAAGAAGTTTTATAGGGTTTCTGGGGTTCTGCTAGGATTTACATTTCTGTTAACCTTTGAAGTCTATGAAAAAGGTTTCTTGTCTTTGCTTGGCACCTAGTGATATATGACAGGCTGCATTCAGTTAATTTTTGTTCAGCAGGTGTTCTGCTCTATTCTTCCTTATTCATGGGAAAGTTGAAGACAAGATGTCTGTGGTCTCTCATTCTCCTCTCTTGGCCCTGGGTTCTGTGAATAGAGCTTAGTAGAGATATTATTATTCTTATATCCTCCCTTCTTGGCCCTAGATTTTATGAATAGATTATTATTTATTTGTATATCTCCATTAGAACAATGCTCCATTCTGGCTGATGATGTGGTCGACATGCTCTCCTATTCTATCTCAGCCCTGACTCAGGATCTGCATGAAGTTGCAGTCAGGTGTCAGCTGCAGTTTGTGGTGAGGGGTTCTACTTTTCAAGGTGACTCACTTGTTGCTAGCATGTCTGTGCTGTCTGTTGGCAGGAGGACACAGTCCTTTTCTGCATTGTCTTCTCCACAGAGAGCCTTAAGGGTCTTCATGGATAGCAACTGACCCAAAGAAAATAATCCAAGAGACCAAAATGGAAGTTACACAAAAGGTAGTTACCTTTTATGACCTAGCCTTGGAAGTCACACATCATTATTTCATTTGTATTGTATTGGTCACAGAGGGCCAGCTGAGGTTCATTGTGCAAAGTGACTATACACAGGTGTATAGACCAGGAGTCAAGAACTGTTGGAGGCCAACTTGAAGGCTGGCTACCTCATGCATAGTCATTGCATATGCATAAGGTAACAAGTGCATAATCTGAGTGAAGACGAGGAATGGACAATTCTCTTCTTCAAAAAGGGAGAAGGAAATTTATTGATTTCAAGACTTCCTTGAACAAGGAGGAGAGAATAAAGGGAGGGATACAAGTCTTTCAGGTTTCCCTGTAGCTTGTGAAAAATATAACAAGCTAATGAAACTTGAGTGAGTGTATTGAGAGTCATGAAAAGGATATAGTAAGGAAGGTTGCTTCTTTTCTCTTTCACCATTTTGTTTTATCTGTCATTCATTCATTCATTCATTCATTCATTCCCTTTTATAATCATTGCTAGGGGTATGTTTATTTCTTTGCTTCTGACCACTGGAAGGCACTCCACAGCATGCATCCAGTGACTTTATGTCTCTACTCTCCTAGGGATAAAATGCAGGCTGCTGGAGAGAAGTTTCTGAGAGAGAGAGACAGGGCATCATTATCAGGAAGAGCCCTGACAGGGTTGATTAGAATATACAACTACATACATGTGAGGCATAATGTTCTTTATTCCATAAACATCTGTGCCAGGTACAGTGCTAAGCATTGTGGTAGATTCAAGAATTAATGGGACATAGTCCTTGACCTCAAGAACTTGTGGTTTAAAAAAACAAAGCACATCAGCAGACAGCTAATTCTAATACAAAATTAGGAACAATGAGGGCAAAGAGAGGCATAACCCAATAATTATGACCAGAGGGTCAGAGAAGAAGTCAGGAAAGGTTGAGCCTGAACAGGTTTTGAAGAAAGAGCAGGATCTCCACAGGTAGAGGAAAGTGAGTGGTTAGCAGTACCAAGTATTTTAGCCTGAAAAATCTAAGTGAGTAAAGGTGTTAAATAGGGGAAGAGGATGTGTCAGTTTAAGGAAGAGCAAGGGATTCTATATGACTGCAGTGGATAGGTTGGCTGTGGAGGGCTGTGGGTGGGTGGAGTCTGACAAGATGAGATGGGATCACATCTTGTTGAGTCTTCAGTGCCACTCAGGAAGCCTGAATCACTCAGAATGATTCACATACAGGCTGAAAGGAACTAATTGATACAAGAGACACTGAGACCAAAATGCATATTGCTGGTTGAAGAAATTATGGCTATTTAAATTTTTCCCTTTTGAGTTACCTGCAGTTGCTAATTTTCCAACAGTGAGTATAGATTCTTGGTAAATTTAAAAATAAAATACATAAAATAACTTGTATAGGGTAAAATAGAAATGGGGTAAAAGGAGGAGGCCAATGAAAGTGGAGTGTCTGCAATTGGTAGGGAAGAGCCTGGGCCTCCAGTGCCAAGGCTGGGGCAGTGAGGAAGATGACAGAGAAGGGAAAGAGAAAACTTCATTCATATGTTCCCCAATGTTTACTGAGTGTCTCCCTTGGGCTGGGCATTCTTCCTGGAGCTTGATGGAGAAACAGGTCAGCTGTGAGAGGACAGTAGGATAGACAAAGAAATGGGGTTATCTTTAAGGCTACAAGAGATTTGAATCTGTATGTAAGCGAAGGGGAAGGAGCATTTGGAGAATGAACACAAAATGGCAAAGACAATTGAGTTGATAAGACGCAAAATCCAAGAGCAAGTCAGAAGGAATAAGGTCAAGGACCCAAGGGCAGTGCGTGTGTATGGGTGTTTGAGTCTGTGTGCATCTTTGTGTGTCTTAGAGAGAACATGAAGGAATTAGAGGACGTGTGAATTAGAGAATATGTAAATGTGAATAGCAGTATAGGTGGGTATACATTAATAAATACATTTTGGATTTGAATTTATAGCAATTCCTGAAAATAAAAATTTAGGCACAGGCATTTTTTTCTCTTAACTGTAAAAATGCTAAGGGCTCTTCAGAAAGAGAAAAATATGAACAACAAATTCAATCAACAAAACAATTGAGGATATGCAGTTTGCCCCCTCATGTTCAGAAGAGAAGGAACAAGTGCAAAACGGAGGGCATAAGAATGGCTACAGGAGAAAACCCACTGCCAAAAGGCTGCTCTGTGAAAGGTGATAGGTGTGTTTGACACAAGCCCCACCATCCCTCTCCTGCATTAGGTAAGTACAAAGCCTCTGAGAGGCCTGGCTGGCACAGGCTGGGTTGTCACTGTGCTGGCTCCGCCTTGATAGATACGCCTCCCCTATGCCTCCCTTTATGCCCTTCAAAGTTGCCTGTTTTGAAGAATTTGAGTTTGGCCAGAGTTAAATGAACCACTTTGCTTGGGATTTCTCTTCCTGCCTAAGGGAAAACATAGTCAACATATTTCAGGTGAAAGCTTGAGGAGGCAACCAGAGAACTATGAGAGTCCCAGAGCCATTCTTCACAGTCATTCCCCAAAGCTCAGCAGACCCCTCTGAGGAGAAGGAAAGATCCAGGCTCCGGTGGAAACTGGGACTGTCAGTCAAGCTGAAGCTAATTATCTCTGTCTGCCATCACCCACTAGCTTGCTTGCTTAGTCTTTCTTCTTTCTTAATCAAGAACAGGCTCATACTGTGGTATCTCAATGTAAACAAAGCAATTTGTGACTTGATTAACCCAAATGGACAAGTGTGTCCTTTTCTCCCTTCTTCTCTTTACCAGGGTTAGACTATTAAGGAGTTTTTCTTCTTGTGGAAGGCAGTGGCTGTCTGTGGTAGGTCTGGTTTGACTTTTTCTTATATTTCTCTTACCCACCTCTCTCCCTCCCTCCAATACACATAGCAAGTGATTCATTCCAGGTATTCCATGGAGATTGGACCCACTCCCTTTTGCATTCTGGGTAATGTGCAAGTTGCAAATACCACCACCATTAACAATCAATCTAACATATGATTTGTCCAGGTGATAAGGTATGTAGCTAACATTAGGTATGATTTATCAAGAGAATAACTATCTTGTGACACATTTCATGAATGTACCATCAAACCATCTATCACTGTAACAATGAACTTTTCATATCGGAGCAGGCTAGTGACTGGGACAGAACCAAGGAACTCACCTGCATGTCTATTACATTACTGGAGGGAAAGGAAACAAATAAGAGGCTCTTGTCCTATTCCCTCACTCTGATCTCTTCTGCCTCTTTTTTTCTTCCACTTTTAAGGACCCTGTGGTTATACTGGGCCCCCAAGAGAAATCAGGATACTCTTCCGTGTTTTAAGGTCAGCCAATGAACAACCTAATTCCATCTGCAACCTAAATTCCCCTTTGCCGTACAACTAACCCATTCAAGGTTCCAAGAATTAGGACATAATACCTTAATGAGGCCATTATTTTCTGCCTATCATAGGACTTACATTTCTGTTTTTGTTTTCTTAACTTCTGCTCTCTCTCTTTGGGCTCACAATAGTAACATCAAGCAAAGGGAAGTCTTGAAACAGATTTCCGAAACAGATCAGTGCTCAAATTTCAGCTCTGCATTTTACCACCTTCTGGTCTGGGACAAGTTAGTTAACTCTCTAAACTTGTTTCTCAGCTGTAAAGTGGGTATGATAAAATCTCCTACAGAAATGAGTGCAGAAAATGGGAAACATGTTCACAAAGTTTCAGCATAATGCCTAGCATTTCCTAAGTGCTCAATAAAAGTAAGGTTCCTCCCCCCCCCTTAAATTAGGCAGAGTAAAGGTGGGGAGGCGAAAGAGACAGAGTATAACCGTGTCTCTGCACATGGAATCCCCACAGAGGGTTCAGTCCTGTGGCTGCCTCCAGGCTGGTCCCGGCGGCGGAAACCTCTTGGTCTTACCGAGGAGAGGGGAAAAAAAGTTCAGCTGTCCTTTTCTGCTGCCCTGCTTCGGAGGCTTCGATTTTCTTTTCCTTTGCTACAGGCCCGGGGTGCAGCCAGGGACTGACGCACAGAGTCATTGCGGCGGTTAAGGAAGCACTCTAAGGGTAGTGACTAGAACCGTGCGGGACACCCCGCTAAGCCCCATCTCCGCCCAACCACAATTATTAGCCCAGCGACCCATAGCACCCACACCCTCCATTCTGGGAGGCATATGGATTAGATTCTAAACCGAAAGTTAGGCTTTTCCAGGACTAATTACACCGGGCTTTGCATAAAAGTCAATGTTTGCGGGGTCCGAAGCAGAAGCGCTGCTCAAGGAAGAGAACCTGAAGTCAAACTGTCCAACTGGACCTCCCCACCGGCTCTGGTGGCGATCACCTCGGGAGAGGGGCCCGGAGAACACAATGCGCGTGCCTAGAAAGGCTAGGCTTCCAGAAAGTCGCCAGGTTACCTATTGGTTTGACAAAGCCAAAAAGAAAGAAGGAAGGGAGGGAGGGAGGGAGGAGAGAAGGAAGGAAAGAAAGAAGTGTTAGTAGACAGTGTTGAAGAGGATGTGGAACAGGGCGACAGCGGGGGGCGGGGGGGGGGTGGCTGGGAGGCTGGGGAGGTTGAGGAAACTTCCCAAATTTCTTTTTTTGGGAAATAAATTCAGCAAGAATTTTGTTCCAAATTGAAAGCGCACCTACATTTTAAAAATAAATGTACATACTTTTCTTTCCAGCAGTCCAACTTTGAGGAATCTATTCTAGGGAAGAAATAAAAATACCAGTATAAAACATTGTTTAAGTAGGAATATATATTATAGTAATATTTGTAGGACACCAAAAACAAACAAACTAGGGAAAACCTAAATGTCCATCAATGGGTAGAAAATTAAATAAAGTGTAGTATGGCCATCTGAGAAATATTATGTAACTATTTAAAATAAGGAGTTATTTGTTTAGCTATTGATTTTGAAGGATTTGGTAAAAGAGAAATATGTAATCTTGAAAAAATGAAAATAATTCCCACTCTCTATATGTTTTTATAAGCATGGGGAAGGGTATGGAAGGACAAAGTTCAGTCTATTAACTAGTTTGTGCAGGGTGGGTTAATACGCCCCTCCACTATGTATCATTGCATTGGTTTGCTGGTTACAATAAATACATACTTTATTAATTTGGGAGAGGGATATAATATAAATGGCAAGAAGGAGGGAGGGCAAAAGAAACTGTGGAGGAAGCTTCCGGAGGAACCCATTAGTGCTGGGGGAACCCAGTCATTCCAGGACGGGGTGGCAGTCGGTGGAAGCCAGGGGTCTGGCCTAGGCTTTGGGCCACAGGGGGTGGGGCAGGGTCTGGGTACTCTCCAGAGGCTGACTTAATTCAAAGCTTATCTAGAATATCCTCTGAGAAGGCCAGAGATTCATGGAGCACTGTGTAGCCTGTCCCAAGAGGAATTTAAGCTGCTGGACTATACAGAAAAACTGACCCAGAGCATTAAAAGTTATAATGAGGTTCTCTACTGAGGTTGTTTGGAAGAGGTTATTTTTTTTTTTATTAGAGAGAGAGAGAGAAAGAGAGAGAGATATTGAGATTGCTCCACTTATTTATGTATTCATCAGTTGTGCCCTGACCGGGGATCAAACTGAACCGGAAAACTTGTGATGCTCTAAGCAACTGAACTACCTGGCCAGGGCCTGGAAGAGGTTATTTTGAAGATTTCAGTGAGTGTCATCTTATCAAGCCCATATGGAGGTAAGAGTAAAGAATAATAATACATAATATCAAGTAAGAAGCATGTCGTGTGAAAGCACTTTACCTATGGTATCTCATTTGATGCAAGTACAACACGATAAGGCAGGTATGATTAACCCCATTTCACAGAGCAGGAAACTGAAGTATACAGGGGTTAAGTAACCTATCCATGGTTACACAGCTGGTAGCCCAGGTCATCTGGCCACACAGTCCTCACTCTAAAAGTAGTGTCTTTACAGGCAGAGGATCTGGATGGAAATGTTACCCTCCTCCTTCTCCCCCTCCTCCTCCTCCTGTGGGGCTGAAGTGGGGAGATTGCCTGAGCTGGACTGAGCACAGTTGCTTTATTCCAGTCCTTCAAGTTTGGGGCTGGGCCCAAACATCCAGAAAGGGCTGCTGGAAGACGCTGTTCTTCTCTTTGGAATTAAAACACAAACTACAGCATTACAAAGTTCCATGACCCTGCCCTCAGTTGGAATGGTGGATGGAAGGTGGGAACCCAGTGTTTTGCAGAAACCACACAGCCAGCATCCACATTGCTCCCTCCTTCCATTCCCAGACCTAATTTTGCACTGGGGAAGGGGGCAATAGAAGCAAGGCCTTGGTTTCCGTTGGTAGGTGTTGGGGAGGAAGGAGCAATGGGGCAGTGAACCTTTCTTCTGGTCCCAGGGGACAGGGCATGGTAGACTCTTCCAGAGAATGGACCCCTCTGGGACCACCCTCGCTGGGCAGTGGGAGATGGAGAGAATGGTTGAAGCCCTTCCCAGAAGCAGTTCTGCTGGGACTTGAGGGAGTTTCAGAAGGGAGACAGAAGAAAGGTTTCCATTTGCACCCTGTCCATCTGATTTCCCCTGGCCTGCCCTGGAGACTGAGGCTGGAGTGACAGGATCTCTGGTTCCACAGAAAGAGAGTCCATGTGGTGATCTTAGCGCTCATTTGCTTCTCAGAAGTTCTGAATGAAAATTAAGTCCCAATTTCATCTCCATCCTCCATCTCTCCTCCATAGCTTTATCATCTGCAGCTCTAAGTTTCTCCATCACCTTCTGTCTTTAAGATGGTCGTCCCCTCTCTTCCCTCTACTAACTTTACTTCTGGATCTGTTTCCCCCTTTTCTTTGCACCCTCCATTTTCCATGTCCCCACCATTCGCTGTCTCCTCCTTCCCTGTAAATGCCCCTCCCCAGGGACCTTGAGTTCTGCAGCTTAGCCTGGGATGCTGGAGCTGGCTTCTTGGACAATTTCAGAGGATAATGAAACATTACACTCAAGTGAATTTCTGTGTCTCGAATCCACTCGGGCAGAAGATGGATTAAGAGCAGGGCCCTTCCCCAATCCCTAAGGGTCCTAAGGGGGGAGGGAGTGGGCCTCGTGGAAAGCCGAGTGGGTGGTGGGCAGAGCTGGAGATTCTACTCGGACGTGGGGGACATGGGACGGAGGTAAGATGATTTCCTTGGTGCCTGACACCCATGCACACCCCACCCTGCTCCATCTCAGTGATGGGACATGCTCCCCTGGTTAATATTTCCCTGAACCGAGAACAGGGCTTAACGCGTGGCTGCTTAAAAACAATAACATCAGCTAACATTTGGAGATGTCATCATGATTAAACAGTAAATTATAGCTGAAGACGGCGCGATAATAATTTAAACAACCACCACAAGAAGAAAGGTTCTTCAACTGCGTTTCGGAGCCTGGGCGCCCAGCATTCCTGGGGATTTCTCCAAGTGCACGCGAGCTTGGTCCCTGGCCTAGGACAGGGCGTGGGAGCCCCAGACACAGCGCCAAGCTCTCTCGAGCCCCCCCGCCCCCGGGCCATCTGGGACTGGGCAGAGCGGGGGCGTGGAAGGACCTGGGAGCCCGTTGGAACCGCAAGAGGACGAGGTTCCCTAAGAAGAACCCTGCGGGGAGAACAGCGGAGTCGGCGCTCCGAGTCCCCGCCCCGCGTCGCCTCTGCCCCTCCCTCAGCCTTGCCTCCTCCCAGTTGCGGAAGGAGATTGATTTCTAGGTGGGAATCCCGCGCAGAGAGGGAAGGGGTATCCTCCGAGTGTCGCGGGAGTCTTCCCTGTCCCGCCCACGCCAGAAGCCTGGGGAGAACGACGCGTGCGTTTTCTTTTGTTGAGCGAGGGGTCTAGTTCCACGCGCCCTCAGTCTGCGGGAAGATTCCGAGGGCGGGCCGCGCGCCGCTCCCGCAAAAAAATGAAGAAGACCCTCCCCCTTTCTCCTCGTTCTCCGCCTTCCTCATTAAATAGATTCGTTTTAAAATAGGCTCGGACATTTTCATTTGAATACCAGGGGCTGAGCTTGGGCTAGAATAGTCCTATTTATACTTAGATGGAAAATAATCATTGAAACGAAGCGATCGAAACGACTAGCGCTCCCGGGTGGGTGACCACTCGGCGCAGGTAGCGAGGATCTCTCTGGGTTTTGACTGAGAAATCAGGGGTCGACGGGGGAGGGCGGGCGGCGGGTGCAGCTATTTCTAGCAGTGGCGGGGCGCGGCGCGTGCGTGAACCGGCCGCGGTAATATATGCTGCCATTAGGAATCTGTGCAGCTTTTAGCGCTCCGGGCGCAGGGACGCATGTGTTCCTGGAATTCAATCCGTGGGGGGAATGCAGATCCGGCTGTGACCTAGAGGGTTTGATTTATGAACTGTTAAGCTGGCGGTTGTTTACTCATTGCATTTCGGAGCCCCCGCGCACCCTTCGGGCGGCCGCCCGCAGACCCGGCGGCGCAGGAACTCCGGGCGTCCTCTTTCCACCTGTCCCCTCCCTCCACCCCCAGCCCCGCAGCTCCCTCCCATCCTCACGTTCTCCAAAAAATCAGATTTCGATTTCACTGAACCTAGACACATACATTCGGTTCTCCCGCCCCCAGCCGGCTCCAGTCCTGCAGGCCTGGACGCCGTTTCCTCTGCTCCCCTTTACTCTCCATTGTTTACTTCTCCGTAAGGCCATGCGGGGCCTATAAATAGGAGAAGTGCAAGTAGCTCTATGGCCTGATCAATAAATCCCCGTCGCCTTGCCATTTCGGTTGAGCTGCCTTATTAATTATGAAAGGATTCACCTGATCCCTGCCAGGGACCACAGCCGCTCGGCTTCTCTGTTGGAGCCCTTAATGGCGGTTCCTTCGCAAGACGCCACCGGCCACCGCAGAGGAAGAGGCGAATCGTGGTTAGGGCGCGGCCTACAGGGACCGTGGTTAGGGCTCCGACCCGCCTGGAACGGGGGCCGCGGGCCGCCACTGGCCTTCGGTCTGCCTATGCTTTCTCAGCTGAGCGCACACCCACTTCCTTCAAATCTTAGCCAGAAAGGATCTCTGCTTTTTAGTTAATTTAAAAAAATAACTTCCCTTTTCTCTTCTCTGAGTAAACAGAATTTCATGGAAATGGCAGCGTCCTAGTTGAGGAGGGTCTGCCCCAGGATGATAGATTATTAAGTGGCATGTGAACAGGTACCTCTGAGAACTCGGCCAGGAAAGCAGGCTTGGGGCAGGAAACAGACAACACCCCCATTTCAAACAATAACTTTTATTTTATACTTCTCTATACTTTGTAGCAAATCTTTTTTGCTGAATTTAATTTATAATAAACTTTTTAAATTACATCTCTCTCTTTTTTTTTTAAAATCAAGGCTCTCTATGTCAAAATCTGCTTAAACTATATTTTAGAGTAACATTTAACATCCCCCCTTGTGATCTACACCATTGGATATTCAGGTATTACTGTGTGTGTAACAGCTAAAACAAGAGAGGAGGGGAGAGGAAGGCAGTGGACTTGGAAAGATGCATCAGTAACAGCAGGTAAAGCTGAGCCTCTCAGTGACTTTAGCGGCGTTTCTTCTGGCAGCCTTTACCTCTAACCCAAGATTTCCCCGACCTTTTCCCTCTCTCCCTCCTGTTCTTAAAACACAAAGCCAACAACCTGTCCTTTTACTTTTCTTGAGGAGAAATGTGCAGCGGTAATGATCAAAACAAGATACTGTGGAAGAAAGTAGTGAGCGTGAATATTCACCAATAGCTTCCCTTGTGGACATCTCTCCTGATTTTATTCCCCTGGCCTTCTCCTCTCCTCTTTCCTATTAGGAGGAGCCCGTCATTTCTCATGTATTAACATGATTAGTATAGTAGGTGGCCCAGGGCCGTTCCTGAGATTCTTTTGCCAAAAAATAAAATTTTTAAAAATGGGGTGGGTTTGCCGTTTTCTTATTTTTAATGTGAAGAGGGACTAAAGCTGAGGTCCGATTTTGGCTGTGCTTGCTTGCTCACTGATTGGTAACATTTAGGAAATAAAAAACACAAGAGATCAAACAAAATCAGAAAGAATCAGAATTTCCCACAATCCTATATGAGTGTTTTCAGCATCACAGAGAATCACAACGTCCCCAAAGAACGAATGAATCTTCCTCTCGATTTCCGGGAGCGTGGAGTGAGTGTGAGTGGGCGCGCGGGGGGAGCCGGCCCCGCGCTCAGAAGGAAAGCCAGGTCGCCAAAGCTGCCGAGAGAGACGCCAGGAGCACTGGGAGCGCAGGGAGCAGGTACCCCGCCGCCCCGTTGCCGCTGCCGCAGAGTTCGAATAAGCTGCCTTGGATGTTGAGGTTTTTGGATTCTTTTCTCAGTTTATCCCATATATCTTTCGCCCCTTCCTGGCAATCTGTAAGGGCTGTGACCGTGCAGCTGTGGAAGTCCTCCCAGTATCTGGCGAGGAACAGAACAAACAGAAGAAGCAGGTTCACTTTGGGTGCGGGGGAGGACCCTGGGCCTGCAGCGGCGCGCCTCCGCCCTCGCGGCGTCGCTAACCTCGGCGGGAGCCCCCTCCCTACCTCCTCCACTGCGAGGTCAGCCCTCTCCCGGGTCCACCCTAGAAACTACGGTCGCAGGAGAAGGCCGCCCCCTTCCACGACCGGTTTCTCTCCCCGGGTGCCCGGCGGGGAACACAGAAGCCAGGATCCAGGCCACACCGGCTGCTCCGCGCTGGCACCTCGGCCTGCGCAAACAGATTGCTTGCCCTCCTCGGGGAAAGCTAGGAAAACAGTGCTAAGCCTTGCAAGCTGCCGCCCATTAATGCCGCTTAGCTTGCAAGATGGGTTACTTGCTCCAAGCGCGGCCCTCCCCACTGGGCTTCTCACTTTCTCCTCCCCCTCTCCCCTTCTGCCTCCTTCCCTCCTGGCGCCTTGGTACTTCCTAGCCCGCTTTCGTGCTCTCTCTCACTCACTCCTTTCCTTTTGTTTCCCGTACTCCTATTTCCCCTTTCTTTCCTCCTCCCTTCTTTGTCTCCCTCCTTTCTCCTCCCCTCGATTTTCTTCTGTTCAGTTCCTCACTTCTTCCCCATCCTCACTTGCTTCGGTCCTCCGTGGCTCCTAGCCTTGTTTTCACAGGGTCTCCTAGCTCAGATTCGGTCTGGAGGTTCCTGCTTGTCTCTCCCCTTCCCGGGTCCGGGAGTGTCAGTGCCTGAGCCTCTGGGGCTAGCTTTGTAAACCGGCTTTTTGCAAACCTTTGTGCTCCCGGCCTTGGGCGCTTGGTCCCACCTCTTTTCCCTCCGCCCCCAGTCTTCGTTGTGGGCTGAGACTCCCTGAGGCCTCCACCCCAGAGCTGTGGGCGGATAGGGCCCAGCCCCGCAGGCCAGGACTCCAGGGCTAGCGCGGGACCCACAGATGCCAACCCGGTTCCCTGTCCTTCCCTCCCACCTTTTCCTCCCCCAGCCTCCCTCAGCGGTTTCCTCCTCCCGCATTCACCTACTAGTCCTGCCCCCACAACCTTCAACCAACCTATCCTTTTTTATTGCCCCCCCCCCTTCTTCTGAAAACCTAAAATAGATCCTGGGACTAAATATAATTCCAACCCGTGATCGATTCCTGGGGCGCTGTCTCCTTTCGGTGCTGGGTCGATCAGTGTGTCTCAGTAACTCCCGCTGGCTTCCACCTCCCCCGGGCCCTGCGCATCAGGTCACCAGTGATCACGCTCCCCGAAGTTTGATTGTATCGTCTCCTATCTCTCCCTTCCTCTCACTAGGTTGGACTGTAAGCACGTTGAAGGCAGGCACTATGTTTGATTTATCCTTCTTTCCACTCCCACCCCATCTAGTTAATAATAAAGTTAAAACATTTATTAGATTGTGTTAAACTCTGGCTGTTTTCTAATGACCTCCCCGAGTCTCTAATTTATGGGGACTGGGGGTCCAGGGTGTAGGGCTTCTAGAGTCCTACATTGGAAATAAATAGCAAGATTTTAGAGAAACCTAAGAGGCAGAGGGACAGCTCTCTGCATAACTGCACCTCCCGAAGGATGTTTAAATCTCTCCTTTCCTTCTTCATACCCAGATGGAAACAGGACCCTCCTGGAAGAGAGACATGGTGGAAAGCAGAGACGTCCAGGTGGGAACGGAAAGAGGTGGGCTTCAGCAGGGTGTTGAGCAACCAGTGCACCAACCCAATGGGAGCTTCAACCCACCTGTGATCTGTGATCTCTGGGAGGGGCCCTCCTCATTTCCATTTGTCAGGACCAACATTTTGCTAAAAAAAATTAAAATAACTTGGAATAACCAAGTTGTGGCAAATGATGGAGGATTTGGGAGCTGATCTATGTTTAACCTTTTGTTGTGCTTTATAGATACATTCTTACCTATCATCAGACATTTGGAATTACAGTAGGTAGGTATGCATGCTAGACCGAAACTTTTGTGGCTTTCCTGATAGGAAGGTACCAGCTACTTAGCTGCTGTGGCTCCTGGTGGATACCTGAGTATTTAGGAAAATGTGTAGCAAAATTGACCCCTGTTTATTCATAATTTAAACAAACACCCCACCCTACCCCCAGGAATTAGAGAGAGAGGAAAGACTTTACAGTATAAAAAGGTGGTACACCAAATGGTCACTTCAATCTCTGGGATACAAAGAAGACATCTTGCCTTAACTTCATTGAAAGGGTCATTATGAGGGGGGATTGTCACAGCTGTTTTTGAAAAATAAAATAAGAAGTGTGTGTTACTGCAGAGGATAGGGGTATTTCTAAGGTCTGCAGCAGCTAAAATGTTGCTGGTCCTAGCCATGAACTCTCATGGACCTCCTTGGACCCTTAGTTGCCCTGGTCTTCGCATACAAATATGTGTAGACAAAGAAAGAAAAACGAAAAAACAAGGAGGGTAACTACCCTAAACCTAGGAAATTACTATAAACTCAGCAGTCACTGGATGCTGAGACACTCTCTTCTTGGGCAAAGTCATTGGCAGGAAACCAAAAATTCTTTCAGCATCTCTGGAAAGAGGAAGAGGGACTTGTGTTTCCTTGCCTGCCCTCCAGCTTTCTTGATGTGTATTTGAGGGGAATTTTAATCAGGAGAAATGGACAAAATAGGTGAGAGGCTTTTCTTTTAGGCAAGCTTATTAGCTAATACACTCTTCAAACCAAAACGAACTTCTTTGTGGAGTACTGGGCAGGCCTGCCATCCATGATGAAGCAAAGAACCATGAAGACTGCTCCAAGCAGAGAAAATTGGTGGCAGCTGTCACTGCTCCTTGCCCTGGGTTCCAGTGCCTCTGTGCTGGACTGGGCTCAGATTGGAACAATCCTCTGCCCATTCCAGGCTATAGGGTACCCTTGGGCAGAATAGGCCCAGGCAAGGCCTGAGGGTGGGAGCCAAAAGGTGAAAATGCTCCAATTCCTGGTGGCACGTATCTCTCACCTCAGCAGCACTCCCTGAACAGGTACCTAGCAGACCAGAGAAGACACTTACGTGCACACGGTCTTGATGTTCGTTTTGTCGTCCAGGCCCTGCGGGTAGTTGGCCACGCTGTCGCCCAGCTTGAGCAAACAGTCCGAAAAGCCCTTGAAGACTGCATCGCACTTGCCTGCTGCTCTCACAGCCTGCACCAGGTACGCTGCAGGGAGGAGGAGGCACCAGTCAGCAATGCCTGGATTCCACCCTGCAACCCCAGGGCGCATCTGCCCCCCAACTCTGTGTGGCTTCCCCCCATGGAGTGGTATCCAGGCTTTGGGTGAGCCAGAGTTAAAGATGAATGAAAGATATCATCCCAGAATGAATGACCTGCACCCAACTACCGTCTTCTGCAGATTGCCGCTGTCTGAGCAGGTGTGGGTGGCCCCAGTAGACTACATTCCTGTCCTGCAGCTCCCTCCCGCATCTCGCTGTATATCTTTTCTGTTTCCACTATCCACTCTTCTCACCTACATTTCCCCCCATTATTTCTCCCTTTCTACTCACTCCCTCCTTCTTTTCCAGCACTTCCCCAGCAAGCCTGGTCAGGGCTCTGAGGATGCAATTTTCCACTTCTGAGGTGACAGAGGGGGTCTCACAGCAGAGTGTGTGAGGAAGGAACAGGGAGGCGACAAAACATGGAGCCATGCAACTCAATCAAATGTCACTCTGTGTGAAAGAGCCTGGACTTGGAGCCCAAGTCCTTCGTGGGTGCTCAGCAAACACCACTGCCTGAATAAGTTAGCTTTCTGCAAGCCATCAGCAGTCACCAGAATGGACTGGTTTATTATAAAACCGTTTGCCTACCGTGCAGTCTTTGTTTCGAAAGAGATTCTTCTGGCACCCTTCCCGCCCCACTGGAGAGAGAGCAGCCTAGGCGTCCCGTACTGGGCAGGCGCTGACGGTGGTCTGGGGCAGTCTGAGCCCGGCAGGGTCAGGAATGTGTCTGTACCAGCGACCCTGCGTCACCTCCAAGGAAGCCAAATCTTGAACCTCCAGCGCTCTGCCTCCTTCGCTTCGGTTCGCGGCTCAGCTCCCCACCGCTCCACTTTACCCGCCCCCCCCCCCAAAAAAAAGCCACCACTCCCACCAGTATAGCAAGGTGGGACCTTTCCAACTCAGTCCTGCAGTTGAGGGCCCACGTGGCTGGTGCCCCGGGCTCTCTGCCTCTAGGCTCTGGGCTGCCTCCAGAGGTGGGGCGGGAATAGCAGCTGGGGCAGTGGGAGGAGGTGGTGGTGATGCAGAAAGGAGACCCCGGCCGCACTGAGGTCCACTCTGTTAGCCTCTGGTCAGTCAAACTCTGCGGCTCGGGGCCTGAGAGAGGGAGACTTGCTCCAGACCGCGGACGCACTGCTGTCGCCATTCTCTCCATTTCAAGGCTGAAGAACCGGGATAAATGTTCACTGGCGAAAGGCCAAAAACACTCCGGGCGCCAGGAGGACGCGCAAGAAGCGCAGATCTTCGCAGTTGGGGCGAGGGGAAGGGCGAATCTTCTCAGAATCGAAATTGGCCTAAAATGCCCACGATCCTGAGCGTCCGCTCCTTCTTGGGCGCTGTTCACGCCACCTAGGCTAGTGTGTGGATGTCCTCGGGGAGGACCTACCCCACAGTCCTCCCTCCCCCAACCGCTGCTAGATACAGACAAGGAGAAAGGTGACCAAACCTGCAGCAGCCTCCCAGGGCGCACCGTTTACAAATTGCTGCAGGAAGAGCAAGGCGGTCCTTGAGCTTTCTAATCCGGAACGGGAAGCTCTGGGGAAGGGACTAAGGTTAACTTCAACCTCGACTCATGCTATAGGTAAACCTTGACAAGCACCCCCTTCCCACGTGAAATATTAAAAGCCCGTGCGACTGCAATATCAAGTGGAACACGAATGTTTGTTGTAATAGGAATGCGTTTACAACGAAACGAATCCTACCCGTTGTCCTTTATGATTGATGCCACAAATGCTACTTTATAGCGAAGAAACGAAATAAAATATAGTCTATCCATTCCCCCAGATCCCCTTCTCTTCTTACCCCTTACTTCCACCCCCAAAACTCTATGGCGAAAGAGTAGCCCCTAAGATGTATTAACATTTTTTAAAGGGGATCTGGGAATTGCTGGGGGCGGGAAGCTCTCCTGTCACGTTATCTCTCCAGGCGCTGCTAGAGAAGACCCTCCATACCGCGCATGTGTGAGTATGTGTATGTGTAAAATAAAAAGTGAAAATCGTGAAAATTTTTTTCTTTTCTTTTTTTCTTTTCCTTTCTTTTATTATTATTTTTGCAACGATGGCTCCTTGTCTCTAGTTGGCTCGGTCAGTCGTGGAAGCCAGGAGCTTGCGCTCTGGACGTATTCTGCAGGCTCATGCATCAATGCAGGTCACAGTCCGCGCGACCCTCGCTGCTGTTCCTGGACCCGACTTCAGAGGTGCTCGGGCACGCGACCCGGGCTCCTTCCATGGCCTCTTCGGTGTCTGCACCTTGTGTCATTTTCATGCGTTCATTCATTCGTTCGACCTCTCATTCATTCCAAACTTCCTCCAGCTCTGTCTTCACTTGTGCTCATCACCCTCTCCACCTCCCCTGCCCTCCTCACGCCACCCCCCACTTTTCTTGCCAAATGTCAATGATTTGGGACAGCTCCCAGACATGAATTAATAAAGATCGAGAGGCTCTGGTGGGAGAAAGGACAGACATTTGGGAACAAATTTGTTCATTTTCAATTCCACAGCCAAAAAATGGTCATTTTCGGAGTGAGGTTAGTGTGTTCCAAGCGTATCCCTCACGCACAATCGCTGTCTTCCCAGCCTCAGTAAGAGTATGTCCTACCGGGAAAACAGAGCCCCAAACAACCTCTTATTTAAAACCCCCATTATCAAAATAACTGCTGTCTCCTGCCCTCTAAAAATTTGCAGGTTAATTGCAAAATGACATATTTACCTATATGCAATACTTAAGGGATTTACTGCAAGTAGAAATGTTCTTTATTTATTGCATTTTTCTGAACTAATGTCAAAGAGTCAAAGCAACCAGATTCAAAACATCACTTCTTAGAATTAAATGAAAATGCCAACATCTTGCATCCACACTCTAAAATCCATATAATGCCCAAGCAAAAAAAAATCGGATCCTCAAAATTATGACAAATGCATAAAAACCTGCTGCAAAAAAATTCATTTTATTGTGTAGATAACCCCAAACCCTGTTTCCTTCACATTTCTCGTGAAGAAAAGTACCATGCATTTTATCTCTTGATCACAACCAGTTCCCTGAAGCTCTCCCCGCCACCCCCTCTTCCCCCGCCCCGCACCGTGCCGGGCACACACAATACTGCAAGGATTTGTCTGCAAAGAATGCTACAGCCTGAAATGATAAGAGGCAACAAACCCCTCTGTTGCCAGAAAACCCATTTGAGAAGTTTCTATTTTTCTCTTGTTCTTTCTATTAATAATCTGCTTCACTTTCACTTTTAGGCCACCTTAATTGATACTCTGACCCGCATGGGAGGAGGGGGTTTTCTAGTGTTCCCTTCCATAATTCTTCATTCTGGATGGAAATTGTGAAC
The DNA here is from genome assembly GCA_004027475.1 of Anoura caudifer. Lineage (NCBI taxonomy): Eukaryota > Metazoa > Chordata > Mammalia > Chiroptera > Phyllostomidae > Anoura > Anoura caudifer. The sequence goes on from PVKU01005987.1 coordinate 88,587, forward strand.
TTTTCAAAATCCAACGAGAGCATAAACAGGACTCAACATTCCTTAACATAAAATGAGGACTACATAAATCCGTCATCAACTCCAAACAAACAAAAATAACAAACACCCAACATAACATATTGCAAACACTTCTTAACCCTTTCCTAAATATATAAAACAGATGCCTATGTAAAAAGGAACAGGCAAATGCTATATCCACATATATTTGGTTGAATTCAAGTTCCTCAATGATAAGCACATTAAATTACTACTTTGAGGTTCCCTATCATTCTCAATTTGCCCCCTAGCCGGTCTGCGGTGACCAGTGCAAACGCTGCAGTTAGGGCATGGGGGTGGGGTGGCGGGAGAATGACAAAGTTCTAAATGCAGCAGTCTGAACCCCGGTATATCTGCTCTCTGCACATAAACTTTCCAGTTCTAGCTGCCTAGTCATCTTTTCCTTGCATTCACCTTTTGATCCTTCAAAATAATACCTTGCAGTAGCCAATGCATTGCCCCAGAACGCACCAAACCTGGTCTAACCAAGACAGGGAAGCAAAAATGGACGTGCACTTCGGGGAAAAAATGGGAGAAAAATCCCCTCTTGCACCGGCTCTGGATAACGTTTGGAGTCTGTCTCTCTTTTTAGAAAAACCAACCCGGGACTCGCGAGTCCTTAGGAACCAATGCCCACACCCGTGGGGGTTTGCGGGCTTCTCCGCATCCTGGGGCGGCTGCGGGCCAGTCGGACCCCTCGGCGCCTCGGCCCGGCCGGCTGCCTCCTGCCGCCTGCAGCGAGTCTGGCCGAGCGGCCACTTACCTATTTGCACCGCGAGGATCAGTGAAATATATCTGCCGTTCAACTTAAGTCCCATCCTACGTTTAGTCAAACCATTTGCGACCGCAGACCTTTAAATAGTTAGTTTAGAGAACGCGGGGGAAAGCTGAAAAATAGGCATTGCCAACAAGTTCCAGGAGCGAAGGAGACTTTATGCACAGCAGAGGCAGAAGGAGGAGAGAGGGAAGGACAGAGAGAGAGAGAGAGAGAGAGAGAGAGAGAGAGAGAGAGAGAGAGACTGACTAAGGGAGAGAGGGGGAAGAGCTGGGAATGGTTCACTCCATTAGGAGGGGGCGGAGGAAGTACAGCCTCACGCCCACGAGCAGGCCTGACGTGGGGGATGACACGGAATGATTTTTTTTTTTTCTAAATAGAGACACCTTGGTAGAGAATCGCCATTTATAGTCATCAGAAGCTGGAATTAATCAGATATCTCCAATTAAAGTGCGATCCGAACGAAATCTTGCCTTGGGGGTGACCCCCACGCTTGCGGCCACCCCCACCTCCTTGCTGTTCCCCGGGTCCCCAACTCCGCCCCCTTCCAGCGCCTAACCGGGGCTCCCTTCCCCTCCGCTCCTGGAACCGGGGAGTCCTGGCTCGCCCACTCAGTTGTTTCAACCTGCTCCTCCTCCTCCTCCAGCTCAACAGCCAATCCAACCCCCACCCTACGATACCCTAAGGTTTAAAGGAGTAAGAGAGGAAAAAGCAGCTAAACTAGCTCTATTAATTCGAATCACCGCGCCCCTGATCCTCAGCCTGCCCCCTGCACTTGCCTACTCTCTTTTTTTCCAACCAAGCACACACTCAAGCACACACACACGCACGCCTGGGAGCCCAGCGGAGCACCTTCCCTATCTTCACACTCTACATGATCGAGTGCACTCGCCCAGGTTCGGGGGTTTGCTCTGCACCTGTGCAGACCCTCAAACACCGGCTGCCCTCTGTGAATTTCACCAGCTCAGAAGGCCAGAACCCAAGAGAGGCCGCTTCAAGACACACAGCGACACCTGTTTTTGGAGGTGGGGAGAGCACGGAGGAAGGAGCCTCTGCAAAGACAATTTTGGATACTAGATATTTACTAACTCTCAGAGCATCAGGATATTTCTGAAATAATCTTTAGTAAGCGGGTTTCTTTCTGATTCTGATGCATCTCTTGGGGTTGTTGGGCACAAGCACACGTACACACACACGTACATCACGTACGCACACGCACACCCAGATCCCCACACACCTGCACTGTCTTTTGATGCTCACGCACAAACCCTGTGTAGACGCAGCCTACTCTGCAACGAAGTGCTTCTGCAGCTGCGTCTGTGCTCCATGCAAGGTGCTATCCACGACAGCTTGAGTCGAGAATGAAAAACAAACAGGGCTGTTCCTCCCCCACCCCCCAAACGCCTTTGTTAGGCTTTGGTTTCCTTCCCTTCTTCAGCGTCAAAAGAAGCCTAAATCCTCGCTTCTTTAATGAAATGCTAAAGGATGCATCGGCCAACTTTAAGCTCGCTAAGAGAAAAAAATAAAATAAAAACGACTCCCCAAAATCTTCTAAGAATACACGAGGAAACATTAAGATGTTAAATAAGCAGTAGAAAAACAAATGGATTAAGGAGATAGCGAATCGAATTTATTTCTCCAGGCAGCGTACCACCTGCGGGCCCATCCCCGAACCACCATACTCATTTAGTTCTTAGGAGATGCAGACACTGAAAATGATAGAAAGTGCAAAATAAGGGGGAGGGACAGGCTTTGGAGAGTAAGGGGTTAAGGAGGAGGGAAAGGTCCTGACTGCAGCACTCGGTGATGTTGAGTGTGTGGGCAGTGGGTACCCATTCCCCAAGTCCCAAGGGTCCGCAGACCTGGAGGTGGGGCCCCAGGGTCCCGGCCCCGGGGGTGGGACCACGGGGCCCCACCCCGTGACGTCACCGTACCGGTGGGTGGGGCTGCAGTGGGGCTGGCCTTTCCATCGTCTGGGGTCTCTGTGGTAGCCCCGGGTGTTTCCTTTCTCAGTGTCGAGAGGCTCGTGGAAAAGCCGAAAACGCGGGCGGGCGGGGGCGGGGCTTGGATTGGTGGCGAGAGGGGGGCGTCCTTCAGACCCGCCCCGGACACTCTCCAATGGCAAGGCGGGAGATTGATCCGACAGGCGGGGCCTGGTCCGGGGTTGTAGCAGGGGCCCGCCCACATCTCGGCCCCGCCCCTCAGGGTCTGGGCGCGGAGCCTGCCTAGATTTCTCATCCTCGGCAGGGAGCTGAGGTGCCGGCTCAGCTCGTGCAAAACCCCGGGCCCAGGGCGGTTTAAGTTTTTTTTACCCTTAATGTACGTGACTTCCTCTGGCTCACCCACTCACTCACCCTGGATCTTCTGAAACACTGTTTTCTGAGAATGCCTTGGGATCTCCCTCGCCCCCCGCATCCCATCTCCTGTCATCCCGAACTCCGGGTGTTGGGTGTGGGAGGAGGCAGCACTAAAGGGCTAAATAAAGCAGAGTGAAGCGGGGTGCGGAGAGCAGCCGCGCCTGGACCCTCGCGCGTGAGCAGAGCACCCGAGTGCGGGCTCCCTGGTAGTCTCTCCCCCGCGCTGCCGCGCATCACCACCCCTGGAACCCCTGCTGGCCTTTTCCTCTCGATTTTCCTTCTATTGCGTCCCAGTTTTCCTTCGCCGGCCTAGGTTGTCTGAAAGCAAAGATGTGAGAGAGCAGAATTAGTACTGTGCATGAATTATATTGGCGCTAATCACTGAAAGCAGCTTCTAATGTTTTTTTTTTTTTAATTTTTATTTTAAAAATTACAAGTCGTTTTGCAGCAGGGGCTCCATGTAAGGTTGTTTTTTTCTGGTACCATAATTACAGGCCAGTGAAATCCATGGTTGCTAACATATGCTAACTATTTGGGAACTATTTCGGAACACAGTATCCATGAAGGTGGCCTCGAAGAACGTTTCCTCTTTCCTTCTTTTAATTTGAAAAATCCACCCTAGATAATATTTGAGGTGAAAAGCGGTGAACAAAAGTGAAAAAACTCAGGTACTAGACCCTGAGTTGTCAGTATTGCAGTGACCTTGATTTGTCCCCTGCGGTGGTTGAATTTCCATAACTTGAAAAATGGAGGAAATAGGACTATGAGGTGATCTGCAAGGCGGGTTTCACCTATGAAATTTTGTGAATCAGAGCTTTCCTATAATACTGTGCTTGGTGTGGGGCACGAGCAGCCCAAAGAACAGAGAAAACCCTATGTAAGAACTCTTGCTGTATGTCAACTTCTTGCAAAGAGAGTATTTCCTTTTGGTAAGTGATTACATTTAAAGTTAAAGAAACAAATACAGTCCCGGTGCTATTTGGGTCCGCATGTCAACTTGAGCCAAAGGTACCCTTGAAAGTAGGCCTTCATAGTTAAGGCATATAAATATGCAAACTTCTTATTCCTAAAACTTCCAGAAAGAGACTGTTTCTGATTTGAAGGTTGGCACCAATTTCCTTTCTCAGTTCACATTGCTACAGCCCCAGTCTCAGCAAGTGGGCATGCCTGTGTTCCACACACACATGCTCACCTGGTGTGTGCCACGCCCTGTGTTTTTGCTTTGTCAACAGGCCAAAGTGTTGAGCCAGCCTATTCCCCAACTCTCTCTACCAATGCATCGTAAGTGGACTTTCTGGAAACTTCTGCCTCCAAAAACATCCCGTTGAAATTATTTGTAAGAGCAGCTGTCAGGGCTGCTAGGAAATTTCACTTCTGTCTTTTTGGTCAGAAAAAAATCCACTGCTAATAGAATATATTTGTCTAACAATGTATCTCTTTCATAAATTCAGTCTGTCATTTTTTATGCCTTCAACTAAAAGCCTTCATTAGAATGTGAATGTGAATGAATATAGGTTTTTTAAAATTTAGAATGATAACAAGTACATCATATTTAAACAGTGATATAAATTTGGATGGGGATGAAATCTTTGTGGAGCTATGTTGGTAAAGGTCCAAATAAAAATCCAGAGACATGGGTCTCCCTTTGCATCTGTTACTCAGTAAGGTAATTTTTCACTCTTTGATCACTGCTTCAGAATTAGTTGAAACTTCCATGCCTTAAATATATAGATGACTAAATAAACTTTATTTTAATGAAGAAATTTGAATTCTGGAAGCAAGTGCTCTCTTTGAAAATGTGTGAATGTGGTTAGCTTTCTATTTAAAAATAAATATTTGATTAAAAATGAACATTTTATTATGAAATATACACAGAGAATAATGTACAAAGCAAAGATACGCAGCTTATTGATTTGTCACAAAGTGAATATTTATGTGGTCCTACTCACACTGAACAGTCAGAACAGACATGGCAACTAAATGCAACCTGTATTCGTAGATAAGATCCTAAACCAAGAAGCTGGAGAAATTGTTGGGACAGTTAGCAAAATTGAACAAGGTCTGTATTAGGCATTAGTTTGTACCAGTGTTGATTTCTTGATTGGAGAGCTGTATGCTGATTATAGAGGAGGATGTCCTTGTTGGGGGAGCAAACACACTGGAGTGTTTGGGGGAGTAACACATATCTACAGCTTGCTCACAAAAGGTTCAGAAGTGAAATAACAATAATGGGAATGAATAGACAACAATGGAACAAACAGTAAAATGTTTATAATTAGGGAATCTCTGAGTGAAGGGGTACAGAAGTTGTTTGCACTGTTCTGGCAATTTTTCCTTAAGTGTGAATTTATTTCAAGATCATTATTTTAAAAAATTTACTCAATTGTCCAAAACAAAGCTTTAAAATACTTATGAAATGCATAGATGAATGTTTCTAAACTTTAAGCATAAAAAGCATAAACTGGAAAAAATTCATAATGTGACCACAATAAATAAAGGACATTTGTTCATAAAGTCACAGCTTAAAGACAATGAAAGAGCACATTACAAACCGTCACAAAAAAATGGTAGCAAGAACTAAAGAACTCTTCAAACCAAATTTTTAAAGCACGTGCTTGTGTGTGCACAAACACACCCCAAAATAAAACTGGGAAAAAGGCATGAAGAGGTATTTCCTAAAAGAGAAAGCTTATTTGGTTTATTCCAGGAATGCAAACAAAACTGGCTTAAGGTTCAAAACTCTCAGTGTCTTCATGTCTTTCATGTCCTGGAGGGTTTTAAAGATTACAGGCCTTTCATTTCAGGATTACGGTGCTCTGGTGCATCTGATGTTTTCTGATGACTCAACTCACACCTTACAATCATGATGTTTCATGACTAAACACAGCTTCAGAAATGAGGTTGTGTTCTTCTCAATGCATCTCATTAGGAGTAATACCATGTTGATCTGTTCCATCACTTGGTGATCTGAACCTGGGTTTACTGATCCTGTTGGTGTCTATATGGTTTCTCTTTCTTTCTTTTATTTTTTAATTAAAAATTTTTTGATACTATTACAGATGTCTCCATCCCCCTCACCTTTGCTCACCTCCACCCAGACAGCCCCCTTCCCTGACCTTCACCACACTATTGTCTGCGTCCATGGGCTATGCATATACTTCTTTGATTAATCTCTTCACATTTTATCCAGTCCCCCTCACCCCACCTTGTAACTGTTTAGTATTTTGTGGGGAAGTATTATGAGACTACACTAATTTCCTAGTCCTCATCATACCACCATGCAATGGCCTTAGCATTCATGTATCACTCATGACTGAATCAACCACCTTTATGGAGGCTGCCAAATGTTGAACCTCTATTTTCCACATTTCTTCTAAATTTGTTATTTGAAATTTACTCTAAGCAAGAGCTAGCTTTTTTTCTCCTTCTTCTTCCTTCCTTTTTCCTTCCCTCCTTCTCTCCCTCCCTTCCTTTATGTCAGTATGAACTCACGAATTTCTATTTTATTTAATGTGCTGTAATCCCCTTTTATTATTTTAATGGCCAAATTGTCTCCTATCTAGCCAAGGACAGCCCTTTCAAGTTGATTTTTTGTGTTCTTTCAGTGTATCCCAATAATTCATTGAGAATTTTTACTTTCTAACACAAAAAGATATACTGGTCTTATCTTGTCTTCACCCATGCATCAGTCATTTGTCACTGTATCTTATGTATGTCTTACCCTCTCTTTCATATTTTCTATTTTTTTGTTTTACCACATCTCATTCTATATATTTTCTTCTTCATAAATTCCCTCTTTATCTTTATCTATATTGTTTTTAAACTGATCTATTAAGTTTTTAATTTCAGTTATTATTCTAGAAGAAGATAATTGCAGATGATTTTTGGGAGTGTCTTATTTTAATAAACTTTTAATTTTATAACAGTTTTAATTTTGAACAGATTTACAGCAAAATTATGAAAATAATACAGAGTTCCCATATTACCCATAGCCAGTTTCTACCATTGTTAACATCTTATATAATAAACATGATGTGTTTGTTACAACTACCAAAGTTCATACTTCATTCAGATTTCCTTTGCCTTTTTGTTTTATGTGTTCTAGAATCCCATCTGTGATACCACATTCCATTTAGTTGTCACATCTGTCTAGGATCCTTTTGGCTGTGGTTGTTTTTCAGATTTTCTTTGTTGTTTTATGATCTTGACAGGTTTGAGGAGTACTGGTTAAGTATTTTGGATATCCATCAACTGAGATTTGTATTTTTTAAAATATATTTTATTGATTATGCTATTACAGTTGTCCCATTTCCCCCCATCATTCCCCTTTACCCTGCACACTCCCCCCACCCACATTCCACCCTTTGGTTCATGTCCATGTGTTATAAGTTCTTTAGCTTCTACATTTCCCATACTATTCTTGCCCTCCCCCTATTTTCTACCTACCGTCTATGCTACTTATTCTCTGTACCTTTTCCCGTCTTTCCTCTTCCCACTCCCCTGTTGCTAACCCTCCATGTGATCTCCATTTCTGTGGTTCTGTTCCTCTTCTAGATGTTTGCTTAGTGTGCTTTTGTTTTAGGTGTGGCTGTTAATAAGTGTGAGTTTGCTGCCTTTTTACTGTTCATATTTTTATCTTCTTTTTCTTAGATAAATCCTTTTAACATTTCATATAATAAGGGCTTGGTGATGATGAACTCCTTTAACTGGACCTTATCTGACAAGCACTTTATCTGCCCTTCCATTCTAAATGAAAGCTTTGCTGGATAGAGCAATCTTGGATGCAGGTCCTTGCCTTTCATGACTTGGAATACTTCTTTCCAGCCCCTTCTTGCCTGGAAGGTCTCTTTTGAGAAATCAGCTGACAGTCTTATGGGAATTCCTTTGTAGGTGACTGTCCCCTTATCTCTTGCTGTTTCTAGGATTCTCTCCTTCATTTTAATCTTGGCTAATGTAATGATGATGCGTGTTGGTGTGTTCCTCCTTGGGTCCAACTTCTTTGGGACTCTCTGAGCTTCCTGGACTTCCTGGAAGTATATTTGCCTTGCCAGATTGGGGAAGTTCTCCTTTATTATTTGTTCAAATAAGTTTTCCACTTGTTCTTCCTCTTCCCCTTCTGGTACCCCTATAATTTGGATGTTGGGTTGTTTAAAGATGTCCTGGAGGTTCCTAAGCCTCTCCTCATTTTTTTGAATTATTGTTTCTTCATTCTTTTCTGTTTGGTTGTTTCTTTCTTCCTTCTGGTCCACTCCATTGTTTTGAGTCCCAGTTTTCCTCCCATCACTATTGGTTCCCTGTGCATTTTCCTTCATTTCATTTAGTGTGGCCTTCATTTTTTCATCTAATTTGTGAGCAAAATCAACCAATTCTGTGAGCATCCTGACCACCAGTGTTTTGAACTGTGCCTCTGATAGGTTGGCTATCTCTTGGTCACTTAGATGTATTGGCTCTGGAGCTTTGATCTGTTCTTTCATTTGGGCCATTTCTTTCTTTCTTTTTCTTCTTCTTCTTCTTTTTTTGTTTTTGGTCTGGTTGCACCTGTTACGTATGAGGGGCGGAGCCTTAGGTGTTCATCAGGGCAGGGCAACCCAGTTTCTGGGTTGTGACGCTGTATGTGGGGATGGGGTCAGAGAGGGAACAATGGCTCTTGCTCTGCTCTCTCGTATTTCAGTCCCTTCCACCGCTTCCATAAGCAAATTGGGCCCTTCTGGCGCTGGTTCCTGGGTAGGTGGGCTTGTGTACATTCTAGGACCCTGTGGGTCTCTCCAATGAACTCTCCTGTGAGGCTGGGAGTCTCCCCGCACCTCAACCCCCACAAGTGTTTTCAATCTGTCCTTTTAGGCTTTATTTCCTGGTGCTGGGGTCCTGGGTTGTGTGGTCTGTCTCACTCCCCATTTTTGCCTGGTTTATCTGCACGAGAATGTGTGACCATGGGTCAGCCAGCCACCTTTCTGGCCTCACTGGGTCTGCCTGTTGCCACCCTGCACCTGGGGTCTGCCAGCCACCACCTGCATGCCCGGTGTCTGAGAGCTGGGGCCTGTGCACCTGGGTCCACCAGCCATGGCTTTTTGCTGCCATGACTCTTCTCCACTGGCCACCGACTCCACCCCTCTTACCTGTCTGGATGAATGGTTGTTGGACTTCCATACAGTTCAATTTTCTGTCAGTTCTGGATGTGTTTTTGTTTCTAAATTTTTGTTGTTCTTAATTTTGGTTGTGCAAGGTGGCACAGTCTATCTACCTATACCTCCATCTTGGCTGGAAGTCTGAGATTTGTCTTATGTTTTCCTCATGACTAGACTGTGGTTATGAGCTTTTGGGAATAAGACTATGGAGGTAAAATGTAATTTTATCACATTGTATCAAAGGCGTACTATCAATACAACTACAATGAATGGAATGTTAATTCGTATGTCAAAGTCCTAACCCCCAATGTGATAGTATTTTGAGATGTGACCTTTGGGAAATAATTAGGGTTAGATGAGGTTAAGATGGTAGGGTTCTCAGGTTGGTATTAGCGTCTTAATAAGAGACACTAGTGGGCTTGCTCTTTTCTCCTGTGAGCATGCACGCAGAAAGAGGTCACACGAGCACCAGCAAGAAGGCAGCTGCCTACCAGCTGAGAGTGGAAATCTCAGAATGTAATGAACTGTGGGCCTTTTCTGTTTTATTGGAGCACCTTTATGCTTTATGTTATTATGAATGCTCCAGGCTCATCTTATATATTCTTCACCCCAGTCTTAGAATCAGCTATTTTTTTTTTTGAGGAGTTCTGGTTTCTTTTTATTAGAGAATGGTATTAGAAATGAAGATCTGGGCAGTAGGTGTGCTTGTTGCTACTGAGCTGTTATTGCTGCTAGGCCCTTTCATCTGATTTAACAAGGAAATATATGTTAAACATATGTGAATATGCATACATCTATAAATATTTTGCTATATAATTATGTGAGTCTATGTAACCGGGTACAGTCAAGGGTGGGGGGGGTGCAAATAGGGATTTGTAATGGTGTCCAGGAAATATTAGAAAAAATATATATATGGTGTTCTCACCCTCACAAGTCTGAACTGGGAGTTGGGACACTTAGAGCAGGCCCATTGAGAGTTGTTTTGAATAGCAACAGTTTTGCAGATAACCTCTAGAACAGTTGTTTAACATATCTATAACCTTTAACTGGTTTCATGGATATGTTAAGCAGCTGTGGCCATGCTTTGAGCCAGGGGGATGGGAGTGACTTCAACCCATGATGTAACTGGGAGGCAACTCCCCCTGGTTACAGAGCCTATGTAAGAGCTTGGAGATGATTGGCTCCACACCACAGGGCCACACCTGCCTGGACTTACTATGGCAGCCCAGTAAAGCTGGAGAAATATGGGAATGCTGGCAGTTGTGGCCAATTGTGGGAGGAGTCAGAGATGGTGTGGCAGAGGAAGACTGGTGCTGGGATTTAAACCCAGGCATGGCAGTCATGTGGGGTGTTTTGGGGACCATGTGGCTTGGGCAGAGAAGAACCACAGACTTCTATTTCTTTTTCTGAGATACAGTACCCCAGACAGGGCAAAGGGGGAAGGAAGGACTGGTGAGTTTGTGGGTATTCTAAAGGACTTTGGGATCTCAATGAAGACATTAAGTCATTACTCTTAAGTTTGTATAACTCTTTAAATAAATAATCCCTTCCCTTTTCACCAATCTCTTACTTTGAGGGACGTCTTTCCCTGGCAGTGGGTAAGATGAGCCTAGTACTGGGTGGGGGGCCCCAGGAGCACAAGGTTGGGTCCATTTGGTAATAACATATCATTCACTAGCCCTGCCCCCCCGGTCTGTTCTGTAACATCTATATTAAATTAAACATTAGTTTATACTGTCTTGGACTCTAATCCATTAATATATGGGTCATTCCTAGACCCTCTCTTGCTTGTTTATCTATAACCTCCCACTACATTAGTGAGGAACCTGGCTCCCACCATCTGCCATTTATTTTCATTTCTAAAAAGATTTTTATTTATTTATTTATTTTTGGAGAGGAGAAGGGAGGGAGAAAGAGAGGGAGAGAAACAGCAATGTGTGGTTGCCTCTTGTGTGTCCCCAACTGGGGACCTGGCCTGCAACCCAGGCATGCGTCCTGACTGGGAATCGACCAGGTAACTCTTTGGTTCACAGGCTGGCACTCAATCCGCTGAGCCACACCAGCCAGGGTGCCACCTATTTTCTTACTTGTTCAGTTCTAGTATGCATGGATAGCAATTTCAGCATCGTTAACCTATTCTTCTACAGGAAATAACTTTATAACCCTGAGTGCAGTACTCATGTAGTTTCTTTTGCTGTTAGTCTTACAGGCCCCCATTCAGTTCCAAGTCACTTAGGTGAGCATCCCTCCTCTTCTCCCACCCAACTCCTTTCAGTAAGGTTGTTTCATAGATTTTTAATACAATTAGACTCTTGTCATATTCTTCATCCTATTCTGGATTCCACAAACTCCTAAATAATACTTTAAATTTTGTACACATGAAGGTTCACACTTTGTACAAATTGAAATTGATTGACTTTTATGCTGTTTTAGAATCTTTCAGAAAAGAAACTGCTAAGTTTCTCTTTGCCAACCCTTAACTCAAGACAGCACACATGGAAACCTGACAGCCCCCATGGCAGCACTGAAAGCAGAGCTGTCTCATGAAAATAATGTGAACCACATATATAATTTTACATTTTCTATAGTCACAATTTTTTTAAAAAGTGAAATTGTTAATAATATATTTTATTTAACCAAATATATCCAGAATGTTATAATTTCAATAGGCAGTAAATATAAAAACTTATTAATAAGCTATTTTATAGTTTTTGTATTAAATTTTCAAAATCCAGGATGCATTTTATACTTCTAGTATATCTTACCTTGGAATAGCCACATTTCAAGTCCTCATTAGATACATGTGGCTACTGGCTACCATATTTGGTAGCTGAATATTTACAAGGACCCTTACATTCAACAGCATTATTTCAGACTGTGCTGAAAGTGAAACTCAAGATTTAACTTTAAGGGTATCAAAGGTAGCATAATGTATGCATAGGCTTGACCAGTCCCTGTGTGAAATTTAGGGCCTTGATAGAGAAAGAGTGGTACCCTGACACCTGAAATGAGACATTTGGATAAATGAGCCTGCTAATAATTAACCTGAAATTAACTCTGAACTCACCAGGCCAGCAGAGCCATCCTCCTTCCCCATGCAGGAAGAGAGCAGCTTCCCTTTAAAAACCATAAAGACTGCAAAAACCTCATCCAAGGTGGGTGTATTATTCTTGACATTTAGACCTGCCTTGCCTCATTGCCTTCAGAACAATAATTTGGGTCAAGGTGCAGCACAGCTTCATTGGGGAATATAGTTCTTGCTCTAGGCAAAGAATGCACTCACACAAGGAATTACAAGACCTAGCAATATATATCAATGTGAACTGCCAATACATAGGTAAAAGTGGATCTTGAAGGTGGTGGATGGATGAAAGTGAAATATAAAGGTGGTAGGGGGTAAATTGACTGCCATGGGGCTCCCATGACTAGGCATTTAAGGTTTTAGCATGGAGTCCTAGAACTGGTGCTGATATGCCAAGTAGATGGTTCCCTGCAGCTTGCACACAATGCTGGTCTATTAGGTAGAGTCGCACATGCCAGAACTGCCTTGGCAGAGCAGTGAGGCAGGAATTAGAAGGCTCAAGGAGGTGTGCACATAACGTGAGATGAGAGACCCCACTGCTTGACTATGTTTTCCAGGAAAGTCTAGCAGAAAAAGTTCTTCACTAAGGCAAGTGCATTTACCATGTAAATTTTGTGTTTTCTACATATATTTCAAATCTTTTCCCATATCTATAATTTTATTTTTAGAGTACATTTTATTGATTACACTATTACAGTTTTCCCAGTTTTTCCTCCTTTATCCCCCCTTCACCATGCATACCAAACCCTCCAGCATTCCCCTCCTTAGTTCATGTCCACAGGTTGTACATATAAGTTCTTTTAATTCTCTGTTTCCTATACCATTCTTTACCCCCACCCATCTATTTTATGCCTACCAGTTATGCTTCTTATTCCCTGTATCTTCCCCCCATTCTTCCCCTCCCCCTCCTCACTGAAAACCCTCCATGTGATCTCCATTTCTGTGATTCTGTTCCTGTTCTAGTCATTTGCTTAGTTTTTGTTTACATTTTTTAGGTTCACTTGTTGATACTTGTGAGTTTGTTGTCATTTTACTGTTCATAGTTTTGGATCTTCTTCTATTTTTTAGATAAGTCCCTTTAATATTTCATATAGTAAGGGCTTGATAATGATGAACTCCTTTAACTTTATCTTATCTGGGAAGCACTTTAACGGCTCTCCCATTATGAATGAAAGCTTTGCTGGCTAGAGTAATGTAGGTTGTAGGTCCTTGCCTTTCATGACTTCAAATACTTCTTTCCAGCCCCTTCTTGCCTGTAAGGTTTCTTTTGAGAAATCAGCTGATTGTCTTATGGGAACTCCTTTTTAGGTAACTATCTTCTTTTCTCTTGCTGCTTTTAGAATTCTCTCCTTATCTTTAATCTTGGGTAACTTAATGATGATGTGTCTTGGTATGTTCCTCTTTGGGTGCAACTTCTTTGGGACTCTCTGGTATTCCTGGACTTCCTAGAAGTCTATTTCCTTCACCAGATTGGGGATGTTTTCCTTCATTATTTGTTCAAACAAATTTTCAATTTCTTGCTCTTTTTCTCCTTCTGGCACCCCTATAGCTCAGATATTGGAACAGTTCAGGTTGTCCCAGAGGCTTGTAAGGCTCTCTTCACTTTTTTGAATTCTTGTTTCTTCATTTTGTTCTGGTTGGATGTTTATTTCTTCCTTTTGTTCCAAATCCTTGATTTGAGTCCCAGTTTCCTTCCCTTCACTGTGGGCTCCCTGTGTATTTTGCTTTATTTCACTTTGGGTAGCCTTCATTTCTTCCTTCATTTTTCAACCAAGCTCTGTGAGCATCCTCATTACCAGTGTTTTGAACTCTGCATCTGATAGTTTGGCTATATTCTTGCAGCTTAGCTCTTTTTCTGGAGCTGTGATCTGTTCTTTCATTTGGCCATATTTCCTTGTCTTGGTGCACCTGTTATGTTATAAGGGGATGGGGCCTTAGGTATTCATCAGGGTAGGGTAACCCTCTTCACTGTATTGTGGCAATGTCTGTGGGGGAGGGGCCAGAGAGGGAAAAGTGCCAGCCACTTGCTCTGCTCCAGCCCTACTTTCAAAGGAACTGTCATGTGAGACTGGGAGTTTCTCAGTGTGGCAACCCCCACAGTAGTTTACAGCTAGCTTTGAGTCTTTAATCTCCCATTCAGCTAGTCCTGCCTTGCCCATGTGGTCTCCCACCTTGCCCCTCATCCTCTCTGCTTGGCTGCCTGTCTTCTGTCTCAGCCCTTCCTACTGGTCTGAGTGAATGTTTTTTTAACTCCTTGGTTGTCAGAGTACCATGCAGTTTGATTTTCTGACACTTCCAGTTGTTTATTGTTTTTAGATTGGTTGTTATCCTTCTCTTGGTTGTGTGAAGAAGTAAAGTGTTTCTACTTATGCCTCCATCTCGGTCAAATGTCAGTGTGATGGTTTTCACCAATGATTCTGATGATGTTTGAACAATGAAGAGGACAGAGCAATCTAAGTCTGGATACAGTCCACACATAGGCAGGATTTTGTTTTGTGACTAAGTCTAGGGACACAGTGTACCTAAAAATAGGGAGTGTTTGAGCATATCTTCCTAGTCTAATACTTGGATTTTTTATGCTTGAAATCTTTGATGTTGTGTTGAAAGTGACTTTTGTGTGAATGTATTTGTGTTGTTTTTCCCAGTCAGTTGGGGCAAAATGAACCCTTGGCCACTTCTAGTAAGTTGTACACTTGAGAGTTTCTGGATATTACAGGGAGTGTGAATTCTTGCTGCAAGATTGCTGGATATCTGGCTCGAGATCTCAGTTGCTAGGGATATTATTTTCTCTCCCATCCAATCTTTCTTGTATTGAAGAATCAAATATATACCTACATTGCAAAACTGATAATCAACGTATTTTGATGATCAAAGAAAGTTGTGACATTCATGTCACAGAAATAAGCATGGATTCACAGGGCATATTTACCAGGGGTTGCAGTTTCTTAGTGGAACATGGATCTGCCAGTGTTGGACCTTGACAATTACGTTCTCCAGACATGAAATACGGTTGCACTCATGGTACAATCTTTTAGTGAGGACTTAAAAAATAAATAAAAGAAAGTAATAAAAGTAAGCATTTATTAAATGAGCATTATTTATTTTGTATATATGGAGTAAAGTTTAAAGAAAAAGAGTTTGGAATAAGATTTTAAAAAAATAACAAGGCAAATGGGTGGATTCTTAAACTCTGATCTACATAGCTTCTCAGATATCCTGTTGTCAATACTACTTGTAGAGTTTCAAAAGTATACTGCATTACTTTTGTATAGATTTAGAATTAGATAGAGGCTATGTTTTAACCTTCAATTAATTGCTTAAAACATTTTTTAAATATTTAGGAAATGTCAAGTTATGAAACTTTATTTTTACTATAGCTTTTCATTTTTACTTTATTTTTATATTACTCTCTGGTCTACCATGTCCTGCACTGGTTTTCTGGTGGGTAATTGGTGTTTAACTTTGTAAATCATCACTGTGGCTGCCTCTGCTCAGCGTTTCACACCATCACATTGTAGGTTGCTGAGGCCACACACTGTAGGCAGCCCTTCACTTGTAGAGGTGAGAGCCTGAGGTGTCAACACTCATTTTTCCTAGTTATTTTACCAGCTGCATGACCTTATTAGCTGTTTTGGGAGAACTTATTAAATTTGGTGGCTATTCCTTTTTTTATTTCAATGGAATATGGTTTGATTATGTAATTTCTTTTGTGCCTGGAAGAGGGTTTGAAATTGGCTCTTTGTCACCAGTGAGTGAAACCCTTATCTGCCCATCAGGATCTGCAGCCATACAAGAAACAGCAGCCATTTTTCCCAACAGAACCTCCAGTGTATCATTTTTCCTGGTTTGAAAGTGATTTTTTAAAAATAAGTTAAACTGATTCATCTGTTTGAAGTGTCATTTTACCAGATATATATTTTTCTAACTATGATTTTGAAAGAACATAGGCTTCTCCAGCATTGAGACAGTCCTGATATGGAGGCCAGGCTGGACACCAGTACCATCAATTATTTTTGAAGGCACTGGAAAGTGAACTTGGCTGGCAGCATACAGCCATCCTGCGAGTGTGTCCTCTCTCTCCCATCTCTGTCCTGGTTGAGGCTGGGCTCCAGGACTATGTAATGAACACTGTTTGGATAGACTTCCTTTCCATTTGTGGGTATAAAGAGGCTCCTGGTAATAAACTTTTAGAAGTCAATCTGTCTAGCCCTGGTGAAACAGTAAATCCACCCTCACTGATTACAACCAGTAAGTTCCTGATCATCGTGAATCATTTATTAACACAGAATGGAAATGATCACACTTCGGGTTGCAGCTTGGAGTCAGACAGACTGATGTGGGATTTGAATTCTGGTTTTCTCCCTAAACCTGTGTCTGTGGCTGTACAGACACAGTCTGATTACTTATTTCTTTAGGCTTTAGTTCCCTTATCTATAAAATAGGTATAAAATATTTATTATATGAGAGTTGTTGAGAAGAGAAAGTACAGTGTTGTATTTTAAAAGTTCATTGTGGGGCATGGAATTGAGAAGAGAGTAAACCTGTCTTCTAGGATTCAGTTTTCAGACCACAGAGATTCTCAGCCCCCTCACTTACAGAGCATTAGTGCAACACTTTTTTCTCTCTGCTACTCAGTTCCTTGAGCTGTTTTTTTTTTTCCCCAGCCACTTTTCCCAAGTGAGTCAGATCACTGTGATATTCGCCAGTTCTTATGTTGGGAGATCTTTGATCTTTTATTGTGTTTCCAGAAGCCTCTGAGTTTGGCCTATAATCCACTTCTGAACAAAGTCCTATGTATGTGAAGTTGGAATCCACTTTGCAGCCTGCTTATCTCTCTTTCCCTCTAGAGGCAGGTTGGTATGGTCCATTGACCACAAGATCTAAATTTGGAGCAGGAAGTGGAAGGGCTCCTTAGGCCTCAAGATTAAACCATCTTCTTCACTCCCGTTTCTGTTAGAGGTTTGCTATGAGGTGCTGAGTGTTTGTCCAGATCCATGATCTTTTCTGTTTTCCATCAGTCTTGTGTCTATATGTGCACTCTGTTTAGAACCTTGGGCAAAGGGAGGGATGAGCAGAACCCCAAATCCCCAATACATTAACACATAGTCACTGCTCAATGTGTTGTGCATGTGAGTGCATGTGTGTTTGTGTGTGTAAAACATGTAACCATGGGTGAATCTAAGGTACCTTATCCATGGGTGGACCCTAAGGTATTTTGAATGACAGTTTAATAAAGAATCTGAATGAGCTTGAAACAGTCAAATCTGGATTGGGTGGTTGATGAAGCACTGTTTCAAAATGAGTAACTCAGACATTGAAAAACAGATTGATGTTAAACTATGGTGTGATTGTCTTGTTGAGATTATAGGGTATTATGGGCTGAATTGTGTCCATCAAAAAAGATATGTTGAAGTCCTAATCATAGGACTTCAAAATGGGAACTTATGTGGAAACAGAGTCCTTACTAAGAACCCTGAAACACCAATTCAAAAGAACCAATGCACTCCAATGTTCACAGAAGCACAATTTACAATATCCAAGTGCTGGAAG
Source organism: Anoura caudifer (assembly GCA_004027475.1). Classification (NCBI taxonomy): domain Eukaryota; kingdom Metazoa; phylum Chordata; class Mammalia; order Chiroptera; family Phyllostomidae; genus Anoura; species Anoura caudifer. Next base: position 106,512 of record PVKU01005987.1, read on the forward strand.
CAACCTAAGTGCCCATTTTTTTAAATAAATGAGTGATCAAAAAACTATGGTACATTTACACAATGGAATATTATGCAGCAGAAAGAAAGAAGGAGCTCCTACCCTTTGCAACAGCATGGATGGAACTGGAGAGCATTATGCTAAGTGCAATAAGCCAGGTGGTGAAAGACAAATACCATATGATCTAACCATTAACAGGAAACTAACCAACAAAACAAACAAGCAAGCAAAATATAACCAGACATATTGAAACAAAGAACAAACTTACAGTAACCAGAGGGGAGGGAGCAGGGGATAACAGGTGGAATAAAGGGAAGAGTCATCAAGGAACATGGATAAAGGACACATGGACAAATCCAAAGGGGCCTAGGATGAGGGTGGGAGGTGGGGGTGAGTAGGGCGGGAGAAAGTGGTGGGAGACAATGGAGACAACTGTACTTGAACAACAATAAAAAACAAAAAGAAATGAGCAAAGTTACTTTAATAAAATATTTTATTTTTTTAAAGATTTTATTTATTTATTTTTAGAGAGAGAAGAAGGGAGGGAGAGAGGGAGAGAAACATCAATGTGTGGTTGCTTCTCACTCACCCCATACTGGAGAACTGGCCCACAACCCAGGCATGTGAACCTACTGAGAATTGAACCAGCAACCCTTTGGTTCACAAGCCCATGCTCAATCCACTGAGCTATGCCATCTGGGGCTTAATAAAATATCTTAATCCAATATCCAAGCAAAAATATAAGGTCCTTACAGAGTTAATTAAGTTAAAATGAGATCATCAAGTTAGGCCATAATGTAATATTACCTGCATCCTTATAAGATAGGGAAATTTGGACACTGAGATGGGCTGGCAGAAAAGGAAGTTAATTTGAAGACCACCAACAACAATAGAATCAGAATTGGACTGGTGCAGCTATATACCACGGATTGTCAAAGATAGCCAGTAACCACCAGAAGCTAGAACAGTGGTATCTCAAACAGATTCTCCCTCACAGCCCTCAGAAAAAAACCATCACAGCTGAGACTGTTATAGAACCCCAGCCTATGCAGTTCTGAAACAAATGTGTAGGCCCCATTGCCTGCCACCAAGAATTTCAGTTTGGTGAAAAGGAAAGGAATTGTTTATTGAAAGGTTATACAGATTTAGAATAATGGCAGAATTCTGCTGTCAAGTCCCACTCCCTTTAAGATACCCACAAGCCCCCCCCCACACACACACTCATGCCCCCCTTTTGCCAAATCAGGCCAGTTTCAGAATATGCCAGTCAGAGGTATTGTCTTTCAGGGAAAAAAAACAAAACAAAACAAAAACCCCAGAAGTCTGTGATTTAACATTCCCCCAGTCTCAGTTCAGCATTCCTGGCTTCTCCCAGTAATCTGTGCTTGGCTAGGCAGGTTCCACAATTCCCACATCATCATCATCCATGTTGCTGTGTTCTCCAGCTCTTAATCCAAAATACACCCTTTCAACCCATGTGGCCAAGAGAGCAACTGGCTGCTATGCCTAGTTTAAATTCCTTACCTGGTGCCTCTTCCATAACCCCATTTCCAACTCTTCCCTCTGCTACATTTTGCCAGTCCTTTCGTATCTTACATTCATTCAGCTGCCATTCCCAGGCCAGGCAGGTGTCTCTCCATGACACAGGGGAAATGCCCCCAGGCTCTCACCACGGGTGCTGCAAGCCCTTAGCTATATCATGGGCTAAAAGCCTTGCCCATCTTCATCTCCTTGGCCCTGAGCAGTAGGCAGAGCTATTTAACATAACTATGAAGCTAGCCAAGTTGCCATCACAATGGAAAGTAGCTCTGAATGGCTGTCCTCCACTTCTCCACCCCCAAGTGAAGACTGTGGGGCCTTTTTCTCTGAACCCCTCTCTACACCCCATTATAAGATCTTGATCTAAGATTTACAGCCTCCAGGACTTTGAGATGATAAATCTCTGTCTTTTAAGCCACATAGTTTGTGGCACTCTTAACGGTAGCCCTAGCTGACTATCCACAGGGCCAGATGACACTGGTGAGGGTCAGGTGGAGCTTCACTGGAGGGAATGGAATTCCTGGAAGAAATCTGTCTTGGAGCAGGAAGTGAAGTAGGCATTAGAGTTACCTGAAGGAAGGGCTTCCTGCCTTTCCTGTGTCCAGAGATCCATGGGGCTGAGCCTCTTAGGCATAGGGAAGCCTGAAGTGGGGGAGGTCTGGTGCTGCTCTGACATATGAATGCAGGCTGGATTGAGCCAGAACCTTGGATAGTTGTGGACTGGGACACAGAGGTATATTGTTTTCTGTATTATATTTGCCATCCATTATTCTATTATTTTCTTCACCAAAAGTTTATAGCTCATTATCTGCTCTGTTGTGAGAAATGATGCCCCATATTCAGGGTGAAGTAGACAAGAGGTCAACAGAAGGCATCAGAAGAGTACAAAGATGGTCCTGGGGCCACCAGATGCTCAGCCAGTCCCTGGGGGAGTGTTTGAGCAGGGAAATCTGAGGGGTTTGCTTCTGGCCCATTTGAGGTGGTCCTATGGGAGGTGTTCAAAAGTATCTGGGGGAAGTCTTTGGGAGTGGTTATTGGATAATTCACAGCAATAAATCTTGCAACCTTTATAGTGTATACAACTGAGACTTACTCCATTAAATGAGGGAATGGTATTGCTCAGATGCTATCTGAGTAGGACACTTCTAGGCTTAAGTTGCTTTTATTTTAATTAAACAAAAATACTACTGAACACTGACTGGCTGCCACAAGCCACATTCTTTCTTCTGCATGTGAAGGAAAGCTGCCTTTGGACCCTCAGCAAGACAGTTATAGCCAATCTAGGGTTGCTGCTCAGAAGTAGGAATCTACTGACAGCTGGTCGAATGTACAGAAGGCACCATTTTTGCATCTGAAAAACCAGTGGGGGCTGGCAGTGGTGGTGAGCTAAGTGATTTCTCAGATTCTTTTCAGCACTACAGTTTTATGATTCTGGGAGGACAGAAGAACTAGTAGATTTCAACAGGCAGTCTGGGAGTATTTAGTTTTAGGATTAACCACCACACACATAAAGATCTCAAAAGAGTATGAAGTATTAAAGTGCCATGTGTAGGACTAAATGAACCTTGAGTGAGCATCTTCTATAAAACAGGTGTGATCTACATAAATAGAAGTGGGAAAAATGTACCTAGTTTCTGACCTCATGCCTCTTATAGTCTAGTGGGAGGGACATAGGTAAGCATGCCAATGAATAATTACAAATTGCAAAGGGGCTCACACTTCCACAAAGTGTAAGAAAAAGAACTAACAGAAGGAACTTACTCTCCATTGGGTGATTGTATTCTTTTCCTGCTTACCAGTTTACTGCTCTAACATATATATTGTCTCATGGTTCTTGGGGTTAGAAGCCACAAATGAAGATGTTGCAGGGCCATGCTCTCAATGAAGTTTTTAGAGAAGACTATTTTCTTGCTTTCTTCTAGTTTGCTGGCTATTCTTGACAGTTTTTCACTTAGAGTTGCTTCTAATTTCTGCCTCCATCTTCATGTGGTTGTATTTTCTCTGCATGTATCTGTGTCTTCAAATCTTCCTCTCCATATAAGACACTAGACATTGGATTTTGGGCACAGCCTAATCCAGCATGACCTCAACTTAACTTGATAGCATCTACAAAGGCCCAATTTCCAAATAAGGTCATATTCATAGGTATTTGAGGTTAAGACTTCAACATATACTTTTGCGGGGGACACAATTCAACCCACTACAGTGATCATGGATATTTTCTCTATAGAGTTGAGACTTAAGTTGAGATCTCAGAGACAAAAAAGTGTCAGCTGGATAAAGAGCCAAGGGGAGAACATTCCAGAAAAAATAAAACCTGTTATAGAGACTTGAGATGGGAAGGAGCTTTCATGTGTGAGAGTCTGAAAGAGCTTGACCAGAGAAGGTGTAGTAATGTGAAGGGGACAGTGGTACAAGATGCGTTTGGCAAAGCCAGATAAGGCAGGGCCTTGCAGACCAGTTTGAGTCTGGATTTTGTTTTAAGAGCCATGGGAAGCCATTAAAGGGTTTCAAAGGAGGGCAGTGTCACAGGAGGGTGGAGACATGATCTGATCTGATCTGGGCACAGCAGTGGATAGCTCCATGGAGTATGGATTGAGCAGAGCAGGGTGGGGGATGGGCATGGGTCCATACATGAAGCTACTGAAGTGGCAGGTGAGAATGGACAGTGGTGGCCATGGATCTGAAAGAAGTGGATGGATTCCTGCAGCATTAGGAGACTGAATTGACAGGACTGATTTGAACGGATTGATTTCCAATCCAGGTTTTTGACCAGCGGTACTAGATGAATTTTTAGGGACATGTACAAAGCTTAGTTCATCAGTTTAACTCACCTGAATTAGGTAGTATCCATGTAAGAGCTTGAGTCCAATGCCTTTTACTTGGTGTTGACATTTTATTTGAGATAACTTTTGTGTGTTCTGCATAGTCACATAAAAATCTAGATTCCTAGCTGCTCTTGCAAAGTCAGGAGAGCTGGGTACAATGGAGCCTGCAACCTTGTTTGGTTCAATGAGCTAGAGTTGAATAATAGCTTCTCCCTTTAGACAGACCACCTGCTCTCCAGGTGTTTGCAATAGTGATTTTCCCTACATCCAACAAAGGTCTCTTATTTAACTTTACCTGTCTGGACTATGTGGAGCTTGAGTGTGTTCCTCTGCCTAATTATGACAAAGTAGTCTGCTTTGTGTGGTCCTCTGCATATTTCCTCGTGAGCTTGTGTGGCAGAGGGTGGGTCTTTTAGTATTCGGGAATCAGACTAAATGTCTTTCTCTCGAGAGACTTTATAAACTTTAATCAGAAGGAGTATGGCAAATCCAAGAGGTGGTCTGAGTGATTCCCACTTTAGTGTTCAAATATGGAATTCAATTGGTCTCTTGCTTCTTCTTCAGGTTTTAGTCATTTTCCCTGGAACTATCTGGAATCAGTCATGGTTGCTTTTCAAATGACTATGGACAGTACTTTACACACATATTTTATTTTAAAAAGCAGGCAAATACATAATACATTTTCAATGGAATTTTCACAAACATGATTAAATCTTAAAAAAAAAAATAAAGCTTGTATTCAACTCCAGTTCAAGGAAATTGATCTTTACAATATGGTGTTTCCTAGTATTGTTGGAAGCAAGGCATTTCAGTAATTACATGTGCCTTAGAAAATTGATTTAGATATGTTCCTCATGAACTGATATCTAAATTATGAAACCATGAGGAACTGTAAATTGTATAAAACTTCAACTGTGAGAACAATGCTTTCTTAGCAAAGGCTTCCCAAAATCTAATATTTATTTCTTTAGATATATGGCTAAAGCTAAAGTGAAATAATCTCTTACCCAGTCTTTTAAAAATATACTGGTTGCATATCTAAGTGAGGTTTTATTCACAGGCAAGCAGCTAAAAAGAAATTCTTGTTTCCATTCATAAAGAAATAACTACTATTTCTAGAAGTCACAGAAAGGAATTGCTGTTTTCACTTACATGTTCTCCTAATAACAATAAAATATTTATTAGCAACAAAATAAAAGAACAGGCTACTCCTTAGACTCCTAGAACTTTATTGAGCTTTAAGTCCCTATCCTTTTTGGTCTAATTGTTTGTTGTTTTGTTATAAAACCAGGGTAAAATGTATCAAAAGTCTTGTGACAGATGGTTTTTAATTATGATCTGCCTTGAATTGAGCCTAAAGTTGAAGTGACATTTATAGTCCCCATTAAATGAGGATAATTAGGGCATTTTAATGAAAAAGTAGGAAGGTAGTTTTATTAATGTATGTATTTCACTTTTGGTTTAAAGTAGAACTTCTTAATA
>PVKU01005988.1:0-44717 GCA_004027475.1 Anoura caudifer
AAAAAAAAGAAAGTATTGTGCAACTTGTTTTTTTTCATTTAATGTTACATATATCTTTCCATATAAATATGTATAGATTGACCTCATTCTTCTTAATGATTGCTTTGTATTCTAGTGCATGGATATTCTTTAATCATTCTCCTGATGGGTTAAGTTGGTTATTTTTAAGTTTTTAATATGACAAATAATCTTTCAGATTACTATCCCTGTACTACTTAGTCCTATGTGAAGGACCTCACTCTCCTAGGTCCTTGGCCAACATATATATCATATAGGAGCAGATACCTTCTTTTCTCTTCAACCAAAGATAAATCATCTATATTAACCTGTAAATACAGCAACAAAAAGCATTTTATTGATTTTATGCAAATTATAAATGTGACTCAGGGAGTTCCAATCTGGTGGGGACCATTTGTTTCTTGCTATTTTCTCCTCTAGGTCACTGGTCTCGGCTTTTTAAGCAAGGTCATTCTGGAGATCACTCTCGAAATTCTCCCCTGGTGTTTTCATCATTGTATCTTTTATCCTAAGAACATCTAAGAGGCACAGGCTCTCTGGGTTAAGGGGTGGAGGTCGCTAGGGGTTTTCACACTAGACAGCTGACTCGCTAAAGGGCTGGGACATCCAGGACACTTTAGAACCCTTTCCCTCCCCCTTCCCCTCAAATAACCACCCGCTCAGAGAGGAGCAGAGTGCGGTGCTAGGAACACAGCTCCGCGGCCACATACCCCAGGTTTTGTCACTCGTGAGCTGCAGGCCTTGAGCAAATGGCTGAACCTCCTGCTGCCTCACTTTCTTCATCTGTTCAAATGGGCTTGGTGGTGATGACGGTGATGCTGCTGGTGACGATATCACCTACCCTGCAGGACCATTATGAAAACACGGAGATCAATATTTGTGAAGCGCTGACAGTGTCTGGCACAACCCTAAACAGCTGTTCGTTGCATGAAATAATACAGTGCTATTGGTACCGCGACTGTTCTCCTTAGTCTCCTGAAGAAGCAGCTGTTCAGCAAAGTTTTCCAAAACTCGAACAGCTGAAGTCGCCCAAAACACCACGTGAAAAATTTCCCTCCTCCTTTTTATCAGCCCTTCACTGAAGAGGTGTCTTTATTCGGTGCTCGTAGATGCCCAATATTTCTGTGGTCTGTTCTGGAAGTCTAAACTTCTAGTGGGAAATAATATTTAGGTTGAAGAGTAAATGGACATATATTATACATGTCTGTTTTCTAGACAGTTGTTAGCCCATTCGCTGTGTTAAACAAAATATTCTAACATGAAGGGATTTTCAAAAACACATCATAGAAAAAAATGGAGTCAGATTTCAGAAACACAAGTACAGTGAAAATTATCTGAATTCTCTGGAAATTTGTGACTTTCTGAACACAAGAGAATGACATAAAATTCATTGACAATATATATATTTATACCTCACGTTTTCAAATTGTGAGGTATATTATTAGAAATATAGCCAATCTTTACTTATACCAGAGCTGATTAGCCAGATATGAGATTTTACAGGTCTGCTGTGACTGTTCCTTGCCTTTTGATCGATTGCAAAGCATGAGTAATCGGGCACGAAATTGGTTTTTCATAATACGGTTAGGCTTCCAAGGCAAACTGTATCTTTCCTCACTTTTTCTTTAGTAGGAAGATACGGCACTACAGGGCCCCATTCTCCTGGGGACCTCCCTGTGTTCTCTGAGGTAGTCTCGCTGCAGCTTTGGATTGGATACTTTGGCCAAGAAGCTTCTTGTTCTTGTCTGCTGGATCATAATTTAGTCTTGTAGCAAAGCTGAATGTCTTACTTCCTCATATTATCACTAAGGGATTTGGGGGGCTCAGTGACGGCTTTCATTCCTAGCTTCAGCATAGAATTATGCTTGAAGGACTTTGGTGGGGAATTTCTGGTGCTGAAAGAGGTAGATAAAATAGCAATGGAGAGTTGACACTTGAACTTTCAGTCTTGGATGGAAACACTAGGAGCAAAGCCCAGCAGATTCAACTACAGCCAGTTTATGATCGGGTATTTATGTGTGTGTTTGTTTCACCCCGTTGCAGAAAGTTACACAGTTGTCATATGATTTCTCTTTCGGGACAGCACCAGGAGTAAACGGAGCTCCCCTTTCTTTTAGTTCTTCTTGGCCTGCGTAGGTCTGGGTTTAACCCTGCAACTACTTCTTTTCAGACTCAAATTGCTTGGGAAACTACATTCTTTGCTCTCTAACTTGACCCCATGTCCTGATGAACGTTTTTTTTTTTTTTTTTTTTCATTTCTTCACTAAATCCTGAAGGTTTTCACATACTGCAATTTTTCTGCTGAATAGTTCCAGGTATAACTGCTTATGAAATCGTAGGCAATCATGAAACTCTAGATTTTAAAGGAAATTTAGAGACCATTTAATGCAGCCACCTCATTTTACAGTTGAAGAAAGTGAGTCTCCAAGAGGGTAAATAACTTGTTAAATGTCATCCGTCTAATTTGTAAACTGTAGAATTTTCCCAAGCTAATTTTTGACTTGGGTGGAATTACAACTAAAACCATCTTAAAGGGCACCTGCTATTCCATCTTGACCCTTTTGAACTATCATATGAGTATAATTAACAGAATCAAATTTATATCCTTTTGAACTGTCATATGAATACAATGAACAGAATCAAATTTATAAAATCATGACCCTTAATCCTAAAAAATATTGTGATGTGAGAAATAATTAAATGAGATTTAGAATTAACATTCTCTTTAATAGGCCATTTATTAAAACTGTGGTCTCACCTGGAGGATACTATGCTAAGTGAAATGAGTCAGTCAGAGAAAGACAAATGCCATATGATTTCACTCACATGTGGAATCTAATGAACGCACCAAACTAACAAGCAAAACACAGACAGACTCATAGATGGAGAGCAGGCTGACAGCTATGGGAGGGGAGGTTAAGGGGCATAGGGATTCAGCAAAAACAAAAAGGGACACATTGACAGAAGTGTGGTAATTGCAGGGGGAAGGGAGGTAAAAGAGTGTTAAATGGTGATGGAAAATATACAACTAAAAAATTAAAAAAAATAAAACTATGGTCTCAGGTGTAGTAGTTAATTGACGGGTGGCCAGATCAGCCTACAAAGATGTCTGTGCATTACCTGATGATCTTTATTTTGTCAGGAGAGGGAGTTGAGGGAAAACAGACCAACACAAATAGAGAGAAATAATGTGAGCATGGGAATCAGGTTAGGCTCAATAATCTATTGTTATTACTGTTAATATAACATCACACTTTCCCCCCTACAAGATTATAACTCTAGTTTGGCAATATAAAGATCAAACAGGAAATTATAAAATTATCTTTATGTCCAGAACTTGCATCTTGCTAGAATCAAAGATGCAAAGTCTGTTACTTCCCCATACTCTTTCTGTTGCTCATTCATTCCAATCAGTGAGCTCTCCACGGGGCCACAAATAACTCATAGAATCTTTGAAGAAGCATTCTTGACTGCTCTATGCCTCTTTGTGCGGGACAGTGTGTCTCACAAGCAGGCCAATCGCTAACATTTTCGAACCTGAGGCGAATATGCAAACGGATGTCTCCGATCTCCTCTCCAATGGACCACACACTTTTCCATCCATGCTGACCTCAGAGAACTTGTGTATAATGTGTAGACTCCACCTTACATACCTAAGCCCTGTCCATAATTCCAAACACAAATTTCACAAAGAGTCTCCTTTTGTTCGCACTTTGGGCAACACAGCAGTCTGCCCTTCAGGGGTCAGAGATGAGCAGAAGCCCAAGCAGGCACTGGAAGCAGGCTTAGGGCTTTATGACCAGGGAATTCTGTATTTCCTGAGTAGGTAGAACTTGGCCTAGAAGAGGGGGAGAAGGTTCTACATGGGCAAATCCTGATAGACCAGTCACTCTTTGGGGAAGAAGAGGGCCAGAGGAGGTTCTGAATAGGGCCTCTCAGGCACAGGACCCAGGAAAGAAGTCCTGGTTGATTGGATCAGGAGAGTACTGTTGACGAGAAAACTCTGAGACCGAACCCTCCTGTAGGCACTGTCCCTTGGGTGGGACTAGAATAAGGAGTGGAAGCAAGGATGTTTGATGGCCAGAAGGAAGCCACCGCAAACAAGTTACTTCTTAACAGGGCAAGTTTCAGAGATGTTCTAAAAGAGCGTCTTACAGATTAAGACTGTTCAAAGGTATGTCATGTCAGAACAGGAAGGAATCTTCAAGATATCTATTAAAACAGAACGAAACCACAGAGATTAGCAACTTGTCGAAGATCAGGCTGCAAGTTAGTAATAGAGCTCAGACAAAAACTGGGACCTGCGGCTCCCAGGCCCTCAGGACTGGTTATTTCACATGACCTGGTGCTGAACCCTTTGAAGTGGAACTTTAAGCAACATGGAAGAAAGATGACCACAAGGTAGCTCTCCTACTGTAAGTACCGTATTTTGTTGTGAGTAATGTGCACCTTTTTTTGCCCAGTTTTTTGAGGGAAAAATCAGGGTGTGCATTGTACATGGGTAGTACTAATTCCATATCTACATAGATGTTTTTAGTTCTTTTATTTATGCTTATGCATTAAAAGAGTAATGCTAGAAATCAATAGCAATATCTCTATGTGAAATAATACCCTAGAATATGATAATCTGTTTCGTTGAACTTGAGAGTAATTAAAAAGCTGAATTAAAAAATTAAAACAAAAGATTTTTATTTTCATTGAAAGTTTGGGCCAAAAACATGGGTGCGCATTATATGTGGTGAAATACAGTGTGTCTTTTTAATGATGTGGCAGAGCAGAATGGCAAATGCCAACAGTTTTTACAGAAAATCAAAGACCAGTCAGCAGACTCTGTGTGCGTGTGTGTGTGTGCACGTGTGTGTGTGTGTGTGCACGTGTGCGTGTGTGTTGGGGAGGATCAGGTAGAGAAAGAGAAAGGGAGCTTTATAACGCAGGAGCAGATGTCTTGATGGGAATGCTGAGCATCAGGGAAGGTTTATGGCTTCTCATGAATCGAATCAGGAAGTGATGTTATTGGCACTGGGCAATCAGTTGGGGAAGGAGGTGCAATGGGAGAAGATAGAAATGAAGGAGGCAGCTCGGGGACCCTGAATTACCCCCTCACTCCCATGTACCTTCAGTTTGGGACTGTATATCCACTCCATCCATACTCTCCCACACTGTCAGAAAGGTTTGTTTTAAAAATGAAGGGCAGAAAATAAGTGTACTGAAGTGGCGAGTATGGTCTAAGCATTGATTGGTAATTTTAAAACAAACTGATACTTGTGGCTCATGAAAAAGAGAATTAGACTGGAGTTGAGAATCTGTATTCCAGCCCTAGCTTTGCAGCAAGCTATTTAACCTCTGTAGTTCTGTTTTCCCAAAGGTAAACTGTAAATAAGAAAACCGGTTCTTAATATTTATGACAGTAAAAAAAATGAGGGGGAAAAACCCAATGTCAACAACAGGGAAATAAATTATGAAACAGTTACATGCTATGATATTGTCATATTAAAAATTACAGTTTTGAAAAATTTTAGCAATGCTCTAAAAATTTACCATGTTGAGTGAGAAAGCAGGATTCAGAAACTGTATATATTGTTGGCTAATGTTATAAAATATAATATTACAAAATACTTAAAACACATACATCGAAATGTTAATTTTATTATATCTCAGTGGTAATTAGCAATGGTTTTAATTTTCTTTATATAGTATTTTCACTATTTTCCAAATTCTGTTTAATAAACATATACTAATTTTGCCAGCAAGATGTTATTTTTAATAGAAACCATGTGCTGTCACCTAATTCATGAGGATGTTGTGAGGAAAATGAAATGAGTTTAAAAACTGAATTCTGACAAACATTGCTAAATAATCCAATTTATATTGGATTATTATATTAATAATCCAACTGAGTATTTATATTAAAGGGAAATTTTGGCGCATGTCTCCTTGCACAGATTTTTTCTTGTTTCTTTTTAAAGAGTTTATTTATTTATTTTTTAGATAGAGGGGAAGGGAGAGAGAAGAGAGGGAGAGAAACATCAATGTGTGGTTGCCTCTCTCATGCCCCCTACCGGGGACCTGGCCGCAACCCAGGCCTGTGCTCCGACCGGAAATCGAATTGAGACCCTTGGGCTGCAGGCCTGCACTCAGTCCGCTGAGCTACAGCAGCCAGGGCCAGCTTTCTTCTATACAGTGAATGGATGTGCTTGCAAGCGGTCATGCCAGGCATTAGAGGGGCACAGGACACGTCCCGCTGCCCCTTTAGAAGGTTTCTGTGCGCTGGTTCTGGTGTCCGAGGAAGAGTCACGGTGACTCTGGGCGTTATACCGTACCTCCCTCTAGTCGTCGGGACGGACGGGACGGCCACTCTGAAGGAAAGTCCTCGTGCCCGGTGTGGGGCCTCGGGTCGGGGTGGGAAGTGTGTGGACACTCTTTTCTGTGGCTTGGGTTTCACCCCTTTTCTCAGCAGGTAGAGACCACTCTCTCACATTCTCTTTCCTGGAAGCTGCTGGAAGGAGGATTAAGAAAATACAGACAGGCAGCAAATAGGGCTGGAGGTGGGGCTGCGGCCAGAACCAGCTTGGTGTCCTGGTGAGCTCAGGTAAGGCAGGTGACAGACTGCTCTGCATGGACTACTACGTCCAGTAGGTGATAGTCATGACTCCAGTCCTCTGGCACGAGGTAAGTCATTTTATTTCTTTCTCCTTTTTCTTCTAAACAGGAGAAACTGAAGATCAGAGAAGAAGAAAAAAAAAAAAAAACAAAACCCAAAACCGAAACAAAAAACCTTGCCCAAGATCACACCATTGGAATTTGAACTCAGATTTTGCTGGCTCTGAAATGTGTGCTTTCTACGATAAAAAGTCCCAGAATTGTTTGACACCAGATTCACTCAAGGAGAATACTGGATACACAAATTCCTAAATCCTATTCCTTAGAAATTCTGATTTAGTAGGTTAGGAACGGAACCACGGAGTGTGTGTCTGCGGTGGAGGAAGGTTCGAGGACGGCAGCTCCATTCCACATTGCTGTTCCGGTACGAGCAGCGAGGTGGGCTGTGCCCAGCCTGAAGATCTGGCCCCGTGCGTGAGCGATGCTGGAGCAGGTACCATGGACTTCGCACTCTGCACAAAAGCCCCCTCTGCACCCCCCCTTCATTCTTCAGCCCCGTCTGTTCCTTTCACAAGGTCAGAAATAGGGAAAGTCAGCTAATCAGAAAGGGTACTAAAACAAAATAATATTAATGTAACAAGATAGAGGAAATTATTTTTAGTAGAACACCTCAGAGACAACTGCCTTTTTAGTTAGTTGCAAAGAAGCTTCTTGGGTTAGTGAGTATGGTAAAGGGATGATCCCTCCAGGGAGTTTAATTCAGTAACAATAGATGGTCATTAAATTGCTTCTAAGAAAGTCAGGCCTTGCAAACCTCTTTTTTTTTTTTTTTTTTTTTTTTTTTTGTGCTGAGAGGCTTTGCAGGTTTGAGGCCAAAGCCTGTCACTGTTTATGACCAGAGAGGAGGAGTGAGCACCCACAAGTGTTCTCACTACTTTCTCCCCAGGCTTAATCAACTTCTCCAAGTAAATAAATACTTAACAAACATATTCAACATACTGGTTTGCAGATGTGCGAAATCGTTGACCTGGCTCATGCATCCCCATGCTTGGGTCCAGCCCTGTCTCTTGCACCATCCCCACGTCACCTCTGGTCTCCCCCAGGTTTTTGCACATCTAGTCCCATTACTTGGAATAGTTTTCTGCTTTCTCTCACCCTCTTTCCCTTCTCCTACATTATTCTTATTAGCCTCACAGGTCTCTGTTTAAGCGTCCCTTTCTCAGAGGCTTCCCCAACATAGAGGACAGAGACTCTTAGCATGGATTCTGACACATCACGGCACTCATCACAGTTCATTGTTACTACGTATCTAATTGCCTGTTTCCTCCTCAGTGAAGCCGGGGACCTTGTCTTGTCCACCGCTGTTTCCTCATAGCTACTCTAATGACTATTAAATGCGTACTGAGCGTTGAATGAACTGAGAATCTAAGGGTGTGTGCACAGCGAGCCCCTCACTCAGTTGGATCAAAGGCTGGGTCTGGAACCGTTACCAGTTCACAGGAACTCCAGTGGATAGAATCCCCACTTCTACCAGAGCTCAAGCCTGTTTAAACTATGGTGCCAAGAATCCAGAGATGAGAGCCAGGGGGACAAGGTTCACCCGTGTGTGTGACCTTGGGCCATTTGCTTAACCTCTTTATCTCTGAGAGCTTTTCTGAGTAGCAAAGGCAAGTGTGGGAGAGAACTTTGAAAATAGTACGGGTGTGAGTGCACAGTTGTGGAGACGTAGGAGAAAAGGGGTCGTTTCTAAAGGGCTGTGGTTGGGACGAGGGGGCCACATTCTGGTTCCCATTTTTCTCACCTCAAGCCATGTGTCTGGTTGAGTCAGCGCAGCAAGTGCAGCAGAGCCTCATCACCCCCCACTCACCACCACCATTATCCGGCTGATTAACACAGTTTGCATGTTATTGCAAGGGAAAGGGGAGGAAGAGAGAGAACAAAGTTGCAGTCTCTGCTGTTGTAAGAACGTGGTGGATCTGTCAAAAACATTTTCCAGGTTCCTCATTCTCTAGGGGATAATTTTTCTGCTGGAATTTTGAGATCTCAAAATTAAATAGCTGCCCCAGAACTGCCCTCTCCAAGGTGACAGTACAAAAATCTGCCTTGGTTTCTTAACATGAGAGGTTTCAAATAATCGTTGCCCTAATGAAGTACCTACCATATGGATAACATTTTAGGACAGGCAGTCAAATGGTGGTAAGGAAGAAAAAAATTAACTTCCAAAAGAAGTGAAAGCATATATATATATATATATATATATATATAATTAAACCTTGTACACCTTAAATTTATACAATATTATATGTCAGTATGTATCAATAAAGCTGGAGAAAAACTATTTAGCAAATAAAAATATTTAGGACATACTTTCCTGAAAAAAATTATTCTTTGTTTATCTGAAACGCAAATTTAACTTGGTGTCTTATATTTTCTCAGAAAACCTTTGATGAAGTCCTCTTCTTTTCCCTTAGTTCTGTTCTGATTATTCCACAGTGAAAAAAAGTTCTATGGAATATTTATATTGATAAATATTTATATTAATAAATACTCCATAGAAATATTTATTCTAAAGTGTTCTATAGAAATATTTATAAGTTGTTCTTGGAAATATTTATACTTATTGCTTAAACAAATTGATTATCATGTAATGTCTTTAAAATTACACTTCCCTTCAAAATAGCCACTGTTTCACTCATCTTTTTATATAGGTTAGGATTTAATGTACCTTTTCAACTTTTTTATGTATTTCTGGGCTCTTCTCTGTTTTAACCTTAAATCAATAAGGAATTTTATCATTATGTTCCTTTTATTGTATTATAGTTCAATGCCATGAATTACAATGTGTTATTTGAAGACAAATAAAAGAAACTGCCCCTCTTTACAATGGGAGATCTTGGGTACTGAATTCCATTCATCTCGCTCTGCAGCCAGTGGGATTGGCTTTTATATTACATCATGTTTTACTGAAAATTTCAAATGTACATGAAAATAGAAGGCATATTGTTACAAACCTTTCTGTCTCATTACCAGTTTTATCAGCCACCGTCTCATGGCTAAGGTTGTGTTATCCATGCCTCCACCCAGGCCCCTCCCCGCCAACCCTCCCTCATTTTAGAGCAAACCCCACACATCAAATCGTTCATTGGTAAATTTCTGTTGTATCTCCGAAAGATGAAGATCTTTAAAAAATATCCGCAAGGTTATAATCACATGTAAAAATTAACAGCATTTCCTTAATGTTATCATATATCTAACAAGGGTTAAAATTTCCCCAATTTTCTCCTAATTTAGTATTACTTGTTTTTAAAGTCTGTTTGTTGTAATTTGTTAACAGGTTTCTCCCCCCTCCCCCTTTTTCCCCTTCATAAGCTCTTTATTGAAGGAACTGGGCTGTCCAGTTGAGTCTCCTACACTCTGGATTTAAAAGATTGTGTACTCACAGTATCATTTAACATGACTCTCTGTCTCCATATTTCTTATAAACCAGTCGTTGGATCTAGAGATTTAGTCTAATTTAGGTTATATTTTTTGTAACAATACCCCATAGGTGGCGGTGTATATTTCCATCAGGAGGAATATAGTATCCAGTTGTCTGCCTTTTTTTGATATCAGCGGCATTGATAATCATTGCCTAGATCCAATATTTGATTAGAAATTTGTGAAATGGTGTTAGTCTTATTATCTCATTCTTTTTCTTTTTTTTTTTTTTTTTTTTTTTTTTTTTTTGGTAGAACTCTCTGTCACCAACTAGTCTGTCATCCTGAAGTGTATTGCACGTGGAAAAGTATCACTGTTCGGTTCCAGGGGAAACAGACTCTGAGCCAGAGACCACACATCTAAGAAAAGGGAGCACTAGGGAACAACCCCTGTGAGAGAGCGAGGGAAGCAGGGACTGGGTGAGGGAGAGTTGTGTCAGCGTTGGTCTTTAGCTAGATACAGATAAAAGAGAGTGAAGGGAACTAGACTTTGAGCTTAATAAAATGGGGAACGTAAGCTTGTTTGCTTCAACAGGAAGTTATCGCTCCACACTGCAGGAGAGCACCAGCATTTTGCTCTGCCAAGAGGATTAATACTCCTCCCTTCCCCCCTCTGGCACCAGATTGCCAGGTGGGAGCCGGGGAAGGCAGGCACACAAGCAATAGAAATCCAAATGGTGCAGGGGGAGGTGCTTGACCAAAGAGGCCTGCCAGTCTAGCCTGTGGAAACAAGGGATTGGCTGGGAGGTGGGCCCATCCAAAGTCTTTGGAAGCCTGGGAAGTTGAATGGGTCTTTTGAAAGGGCTCCTGGTCCATCCCAAATTCAAAGGAAACAAAGACACCCTCTCTCTTGCTCGGGACCTGCACTCGTAACTGTGCACTTGCCTGTTCTCTCTGTGGCCACGTGGCCCTAACAGCCACGTGGCCCATGTCCATGCAGCTCCACACGCAGGCTCCAGGAGGGAGCCTGAAATGGGCTACAACAGGAAACACAAGCCTAGCTAGCCAGATGCTGGACTGGACTGTGTTTTAATATGGAACATAAACCCTGGGCCGTGGCCTTCACCCTGGCCCTACTGGAGACAAGATTGGACATTTTCCAGGGTGAGACAAAGAGATGGGACATTGGGAAGTCAGGAGGGGATCCCTCTCAATTGTGCATCATCAATCACCCATCCCACAGAGCCACGTCCTCCATGTGGGGCTCAGGAAGTGCTTTCCCTTTTGACGACACAGGGACCCCACTTCCACCAGCGACAGTTGGACTGCCTAATTGTTGACTGCCTGAATTAAGAAATATCCTTAGAAACTGAAGAGTTTATCTTTTTATTGTATTTCATTCCTACCAATTTTCAATTCTTCATTTACTTTGGAGCTACAGCAAGCCAAGAACTAATCTGCTATGATTCGTTGCTGGCCTGCTGACTCAAATTCTGATCCTTGTCAGGATAGCTAGCTTAACCCGTTATGGGCAGTAACAAGGGGGGGGTCTGACCTCCATACTTTTCTTTTTTTCCTTAACCGTCATTTGACTGATGGGTGTTTCAGAGGGTGTGAGAAGTCTTACCTGGACTGATGCCTGCATTGTCAGGACAGAGTGCAGAGAATATTCGTAGTTTAATCCCATACGAGAAGACAGACCATAGAGTAAGAGGATGATGTTCAGATAAAACTGCCCTGTTGGTGCTGGCAAATACAGCTCCGGGACAAAGGAGAGAATTCAGAGAGGCGCTGTGCTGCATGGGTCAGAAGCCCACCAGCTGTTTGCATTCTGTCAAATGATGGAACAAATGCACATGTGCTAAACTGAAGCCTGAATACCCTGAAAAGAATTTCCTGGAAGAGTGAGACTCTTAATGTAGAAGATAGTGTAATAGCTTTCTCTAGGATTTGGAAAGGTTTGCATCTATGTGGGCCATAGATTCTTATCCAAGCAATGGGTTCAATAGCTAATAAGTTCTCACTGTACTTTGCAGCCCCAGGAGTCAGTAATTTATTGTACTTAAGTAGAGATTCTCCCTGACAGTGTTGCATGGAATATCAGAATAAATAGGTAATAGCGTATCTATAGAACTCACTAACATGTTGTTTAGGATGCCCGAGGGCCTCAATAAATTGCTCTGCTACCTTTTTAAGCAAATATACAAATGCTAAGCCTCAGTGATAAGATCATCCTGCACTTTATTTTATTATTATTCCTCCCCTCCGGTGCTGAGAAATGAATTGCTTATGAGAGGGAAGGGAGTATTGGCTTAATAACTTGTAATCAGATATGCCACACAGCAAATGTGAATTTCCCCTTTTCCTGTTTTAGCCATCTTTTATCCCATGAAGAACAGTTCGATCTCATAATATGGAAAAGGGCAGTTAACCCTTCAATGCGAAATGCCTAAAGGAATTAGGTGTGAATGAGAATAAAAGAAGGAATAAATTTGGGATTGGTGACTATCTTACCATTCTAAAGATATTACCAAGAGATAACTAATAATGATATTAACAAAAGGCTTACTGTTCTAAACACTTTACTAATAATAACTTAATGCTCACAATAATTCCATTTTATGGATGAGGGCACCGCAGCTCTAGGGTTAAATGACTAGGCACCGTCACACCCAGAGCACCAGCTATGCTAAACTGCCCCTAATGAAATACCGATTCCCTGACCGCATTTGAGTTTGCTCAATACTGTGTTTCCAGGGAAGACTAAATCAGTTTTTGAGAAAACATGGCCTTCCGTCCAATTTCAAATTAGGAAGAATCTTTGGCTCAATCCTTTAGTCTCTAAAAGTCCCTCAGAGCCCTTCCTTGGATAATTAGTTACGAACCATATCAATTACATCTAAGTGGACAAATTTAATTACTACAGAAGACCAATTGATTTTTTAAATTATCATTGATTGCTCGGTGGTTATTTCAGTGTAAAGATTGGTACATTCTGTATCTTTAATTTAATTAGTTTATTAAGTAGCCCAAAGGTTGGCACCAAAGTAAGAGAGGTGAATATTCCCTCTGCTTCCTTTCCTTGTCAGTGAAGAGTTAACACCATGGAAGCCTGAGGCAAACAACATTTAATATTAAATTACGTGTAGGTTTTATGGGGGCTTTCTTTCTTTTTTTTCTTTTCTTTTCTTTTAATTTCTTTTCTTTTGCTTAGCAGATTTATTAGAGGCAGTAACACCCCAGTTTTCCTAACGGTGAGAAAAGGACTTGCCAGGTTGCCTGGGCTACCAGGATGCTGATATTTTTAATCCTTAGATCAAACTCACATGTAGCCGGTTAAGATCTTAAGAATTTTTGGAAATTGATGTGGACTTAGAACTGGATTCTACTCTTTAATCCATTCTAACCCCCACTTCTTTCTTCAATACCAACTGGCTGAATGATTAGGATTTTTTGGTTATCTATTTCCCATCTTTAAAATGAAGATACTCATATTTGTCTCACCTACCATACAAGCCAAGTCTATGATAGTGCATTTAAAAAGATTAAATGTATATAAACCCAAGTGTCATTAACATTTAGAGATAATCATGATATTTGCATTATTTTGCTATAAACATATTGTCCGACACTAAGTATGTTAGTGATATACTGCTACATAAGAAGCTATTCCAAAACTTACTGGCTTAAAGCAACCATTCAGTGTTTCTCATAAACGTACAAGTCGGCTGGGCCGGTTCTGCTGGTTTGCACCTGGTCAGCTCGTCGTTGGGCTTGTTCTTGCATCTGTCATCAGCTGATGGGTCAGCTGTGGCCTGGCTGCTCTCGAAGGGCCACAGCTGGGATGGTTTGGCTCTTTCACAGGGTCCCTCGTTCTTCAGTGGGCTAGGCCAGAGTGGTTCTCACTGCAGAGGGAGCGGAGCGTGGGTACAAATAAGTGTGCATAATACCGCTCGAGGCCACGGCTAAGTCTGGCACCTCGTCATATCTACCACATTCTAGGGACCAATGCAAGTTGGAAAACAGCCCAGTTCAAGGGGTGGGAGTGGGAACCAAGTAAATGCCACATCCTTATCGGAGGAGATGTATAGACAGATTATAAGGAGGGGAAAACAGGAAGCCATTTCTGCGATCGATCCATCACACGCAGTTACTCATATTTGATTAAAACTGTTGCCTGTTTTTATTTATTTCACTGTGGCAGTGATTTTTGACATTCTCAATTGTGGTGTCACTGTGTTTTATATCTTTTTCTCTAAAGGCACTATTTACGTCCACAGGTTGCTATATGTAAACCTATATATAAACCTAACGTAGACATTTGAATATATTTGCAATTATTGTGACCAACTTTTACCTGGAAAACATATTAGATATATTCTTATTTATTAACTCTTATTTGCTATACTAGCAAAGGAAATAAAATAAAGCAGGTGATTTATAATAATTGTTGGAATTCTGAGGGCCAATATGTTGCACTACTGGATTCTCTGTTGCACTGACGTTATTAGTACAATTCATTACTGGTTTTATAAGCAGTCAGAGTGAATGAGGAATTGAGACAGCATAAATTGAAAATCCAGGTCTCTAGTCCTGGCCTTGGAAAAGAAGACAGGGTTTTGGCTTTGTTTTATTTTGTTTGCAGTAGAATGAGCCCGACTGGATGTCTACATTGATTAAATTCCCTGAATGTGTGTTAAATTCATGATTTCATTTGGATTAGGCATTTGGTTGTATGATGCCAACCATTTGGATGTTTTTTCTGAACAGTGCCAAGTATACATCTGTGTAGAGGAATGTTCAGGATTTGGCATTTAGTTGGCATGCTTTTCAACCAGAGGTACCACACCACTGGGGCAACTGCAGAAGATTGGGTACAAAGGATATATTTCTGAGTAAGTTTGATTTTACCAATAGTAAGTAAAGCTTATTTGAATTATACATAGGCGCTTGGCAATATCTTGTAGATTCTAACATTCCTTTTATCTATATTGGCATCATGTTTGGGAGCATTTAAAGCATATTGCCATAACATTTTCTTAATGACTATTGTGATTTAATGCTATATTTGGCAAACACAGACTAAAATACAGTAGCTAAGAGTGCAAGCTCGTTTTATTTGCATACCATTGTTAAGCATTTTCATGTAGTGCTTACCAAATGTGTCAGAATGTTATGATCTATTTAATGACTTAATGGATGAGATACATTGTTCTTAAATTCAATTATATCCTTTGCACCTCTGGAAGGAAGGTCATGTCAGCATTTCAATTATTTAAGTGTCTGGGTTTAGCAGTTTTTAACTGAGCTATAAAAATTGGCTTCCAGATCAAATCTCAGTAATAAAGGTCATTGCCTGGGGGAATTTTCCTACCAAATTTAGTGCGTATAATTTTATGATGCATCTCCTGCTTTCTAAAATAATCTTTTAGGAAAAATTCCGTTATGGTCCTCATGTGGCAGAAGGAAAACTTTAATTTCCTGTTTGCTTTATAAGACTAGGGCTTTCTCCCTTGATGTGTAACAGCCATTCCTCAATCTGGCCTTTAATACACGATTACTGGTGACTCGCGTGACCTCAAGCTGTCACTGAGCTGTGCGGTGCCTCAGTTTACTCATCTGTAAAACAGACTATTAATAGTACTTACCTTGTAGAGCTTTAGTGAGTATTAAATGGGATGATAGACGTGTGTGTGTGGGGCAATGCTTGCTCAGCAAGGGCTCACTTTTATTGTTATTAGATAAGAGATTTACTATGAGTCCACTCAACATTAGAGAGACATCTGAAAACAGGCTACTGAGGTGAGGTCTGGCATTTACTGACAGTGGCTAGGAGCTAATTATCACCCCGATGTCAATAGTTTTATTATTTTTGAAATTATTTTTTATTGTACACCCCCAGATTTGCTTAGGAACAGAACAAGATGGCATAGGTGGGTTATTGGCTCTGCACTTTTAAAACATTACTGTACGTTTTGCTAATGAAACACTTGAGGCAGCCCCATGCAGCTGCATATAAGTGTAAATTACAAAAAGGTGGACGTATTTTGCTGGGGGCAGGAAAAAAGCCACTCCTTTACTGACTTTGAAAACACTCACTGATACATTTGATTTTGTATTGACCAAGTAGCCATTAGCTCCTGAATAAACTGCAGAGGAATTCTCCTCCAAAAACTGGAAGGAGGCCGACACATTGACAGAAAAACCTGCTTTCCTCTGTTTGTACTCGCAGCAGAACCACTGGTTTCTTTGCTGTCCTGGCCTTCATCCTGGGCTGAGGACAGGCCACTCTGTGAGGGACTCACACAGAGACGTTACAGTGTGGTGATTACACGGGACTCTGAGCAGACACCTCAGCACTGATGGGCCATGCTGAAAAAATTCCAAAAAGTAAAATAAACGTGATGGGATTCAAAAGTCCTTGGAAAGATTTTAGCTATTTTAAAGAAACTTTCATTTTAATATATTCTGTCTAAACACTGAACATTAAGATTCCCATTTCCACTTCTGTTAAAATTCCTTGAACTCTCCTGTTTGATCTGATTCGGAATGAATGTGATGCTTCCCTGTTTGACATGGTACAGATAACATTCATACAACTACAATCTGTTGTTTTCCCTCTGCCATTACCCAAACAAAATCTTAGAGTTGGGAAGTCCTCAAGAACCCATTCTTATAAGCAAATATTGACTATGCAAACTACTCTGTTCATGTGAATTTCCTTTTTTTTTTTTTTTTTTAAGGAAGAGCCCATAGCCTTTGATGGGTGAAAATCTAAATAGGGGAAAATGCTATTGTTTAGAGTCCTTGCCAGGCAGACACGTCAAAGTACAGAGGAGATCCAAAATAAAACTTTAAAAAATGAAGTAAGGGTGCACAAAAGACCCAACAATATGTTTAAAATATGTTAAAAAATGAAAGTATAGTTTAAAATCACCTGAAATATTTATTAACAAAGAACAAGCACAGTAAATGTCATTCAGGATTCTAGACAATAGAGCAATTATGACTTGATTTACCATCAAAAAGGAAGTTAGAAATATATCAAATTCCCATTAAAGGTTGAAAAAGAATACACAGCATAGTTAATCAGAAATCTCAAAGCTAGTATGATTTCCGAATCAGAAATCTATCAATTGACCAGAAACCATCAATATCAACTATACAATGGAGATTACATTGTTCAACGATCCCTGTTACATCAATACCAGCAAGAGATTAAGACAGATGATGCTACAGTATCTTAGAAAGTCATTACTATCATTCTAGAAATTCTATGTAACTAACTGGGGAAGTGCGCAGAATAAGTAATTGGCTTTTTTTCCCTGAAAGTTCTACTGTGAGTGTAGTTTAACTGGTAAGGAAAATGCAGTAGTTAGAATTGCGTACAGGGAGACGGAGATAAATGCCTTAAATGAGATGTTCAGAAGACCACCCAAGGCCCCCAAAGACGCCACTCATATGAATGGCAACCCCTCCCCCACCCCTCACCCCCACCATGTTAACTGGGTATTCTGATATTACCAGTACAGTGGTACAGTAATCACAGAGATTAAAAGTTAAGCTTCATGTTCCTGGATCAACAATGAGTCATTGTCAGACCACTCAGTGGCAGGCACAGTGCACATGATAGTTTAGTGAATTTAAAGTGAAT
The DNA here is from genome assembly GCA_004027475.1 of Anoura caudifer. Taxonomy (NCBI): domain Eukaryota; kingdom Metazoa; phylum Chordata; class Mammalia; order Chiroptera; family Phyllostomidae; genus Anoura; species Anoura caudifer. Next base: position 17,689 of record PVKU01005988.1, read on the forward strand.
TGTAAAGACTTTACAAAGAATGAAGAACTGGCTATGAAATCTAAAGGTATTTGTAATGTTACAGAGTATCTCATCCTGTGTGGTTCCATATGAGTGGAAGAAAAACATCTAATAATAAAGCAAAAGACAAAGTAATGTATGTACGTAAACCTTCTCATCTCCTTTCTTATGAAAGCCTTTTCATCCATTTAGTCCCAATTCAGATGATTCTACCCCTGTGTAGCTTTCTCTTACTCATAGAGGCACAAACGATACTCTGGTGACCCCAGAGGATGTGCGTATACTTCTGGCATCATGCCTATTTCATTGCATTTTAGTAATCTGTGTGTGTGTGTGTGTGTGTGTGTGTGTTAGTTTCTCTGTGAATATGTTGGGAGTTCCTTGGCACTGTATTTTATTTATTTTTGCAATACCGGGCACATAGAAAGTTCACAACAATGTGTATTAAATTCTTGTGGTAGGTCAATATATGAGAACAGGAAGTATATATGATGTCCATGATGCTTTTAATTCCAGAGATAAATGGGCTGACAGCAAAATAAATCTCACAGACCAGATTTCTGCTTACCAAAAACACCTGCTTGTCAGAATAAATTATTTGGGGATGATCCAAAGACAAGACTCTAAAAGATCTTGAACAATTGGAGAAATCATTTATTACAACTCAGGGTGATACTGAATAGAAATAAAATCCAATAACAGTTTTTTAATCTTTGATCAGATCCTGTGTCCAAAACTTAGCAAAGAAAACTTGAGAAACAAGGAAAAACCTACATTTAAAAAATCGACTTTTACGTTACTATTTAATTTGGAAATATGTAACTTTTCTCATTGTATCTTAGTGGGCTAAGAGATAGTGAAGTGGGTAACCAGTGACTTTAAATTGATTTAAGTTTCCTCACTTCCTGCCACGGTGATAATGGGAAGCGTCTCATGGGTCCCCTTTTAGGATGACAAGTATGTCATAAAGGAGAAATTTGAGAAGTTAAACCAATATCTGAATATACAAAAAAAACCCCAAAAAACCCCAAGATAAGGATTCAAACAGCAGGGTATTATTTATTATTAACATTGGTAAAATTAATATTTTATTAAACTCTATCTAAAACTGTTACAAAAAGCTGCTTTCCTAAGCTAAATATTTTCTTTAAGTGTAATTTAATATTCACCCTTGTCAGGCTTTCTAAGCTAAATATTTTCTTTAAGTGTAATTTGATATTTGCCCTTGTTGGTTTATGCATGAAACATCTGACTTGTCAAGTGAAAACACTCGATGGTTTTGCCAGCACAAGAGCTTGCTACGCTCCTGGTGGGATGTTTCATAGGAGACACTTCGGGCGTGGAGTTGGGGCCCTGGAACAACGTCTTGCTTCTTTCTGCTCTTTGCTGCTATGTCATGGTGGGCAGATATTTGACCTTAGTCTCAGAGTGCTCGTATACAGAATGACAATAATCAACTATTTCAGCAGGCTATTGAAATTATGTGTCCAAAGCACTTGTAAGCTGTAAAGTGCCGTATCAATGTTCATTATGATTGTGGCTTCATCTGCACAACATCAGAAAACATCACGGAATACGGAGAGAGCCCATTTGTTTTTGCAAATGTGCTGCTCTGCAATACAAAGAGTAAGGATGTCTTCCACTTCCTTCTTTGTAGCCCCCCACCCCAGTTTTTACTGTGGTGAAATACACATAACATAGAGTTTACTATGTGACCCATTTTTAAGGGTTGGCTCAGTGGCACGGAGTCCATGCGTACTGTTGTGCAGCTGTCACCACCGTCCACCTCTAGAACTCTCACCCTGCAAAACTGAAACTCTGTACCCATTAAACAATGACTCCCCATTTTCTTCTTCCTGTATCCTTGTTTTTTGCGATCATTTGGAATGCTAATGCTGCTTCCACCTTATCCCTAACACAGCATCGAATTGGAATCACCACCATTATATTCACCACTAACCAGAATATAGGTGGTAATTCCAATTCTATTTGCTGCCTCCTATTGTTTTGGTCCTGCAAGGTACACAGTCAGAGGATGTGGTAAGTAAATACTGTAACGTGGATTTTGCATGATAGGAGAAATGTGCGATTTAGCCACATGTAAAAAGGCCTAATATTTTACAAACTTATGGATAAAGCCATTTATTTTTCTGAAAATACATCCTAAGAAAATAACTAGGGGTTTGTTCAAAGAAGTATCTGAAAATTGTTGATAGAATGTAACTGGATCTTCTAAATTTCCATCCATTGCAGATTGGTTTAAAAATTGATTGTCTATCTGGAAAAAGTCCAGCTGTTGTTAATACAACAAGAACAGTTTGTATGACATCAATGTAAATGTAACCTGGAGGCCAAGGAGAGTGGACTGGAAGCACATGTGTTAACCAGGACCACGTCACTGTACTAGTCAGTGGGGGCAGTAGACTGTTGAGTGACCATGTGTGCTGTGTGACCATCACATTCAAAATGACTGAGCCAGTAGAGCAATGAATCTGCATCAGATTTTGCGTCAAGCAGCTATGGGCAACCAGTGATTGGCAGCTTCATCACAACAATGCACCTGCTCATGCATCTCATCTTATGCAAAGATTTTTGGTGAAAACCAAATTACCCAGGTGACTCAGGCCCCCTACAGCCCAGATTTGACACCTGCCACTTCTGGCTTTTCCCAAAACTAAAATCACCTTGGAAAGGGCAGAGGTTTCAGACTGTCAATGAGATTCAGGGAAATTCTGCGGGGCAGTTGATGGAGACTGGGAGAACGGTGTGAGGTCCCAAGGTGCGTACTTTGAAGGGGACTGAGGCGTCATTACCCTGTGTACAATGTTGTTTGTATCTATTATCTTCTTCAATAACTGTCTCTGTTTCTCATATTACGTGGCTGGATACCTTCTGGACGGACCTTGTGCAATAGATAACATATAATTACTAGGTATCTTATTGTAGAATAATATTTAAAATATGAGGGTATGGTCAAGCTATAGTATTAGGTTAAAAACTTTTATAAAACAGTATATAGGGTGTTACATCAATTAAGTTATAAAAATAAGATATATTGTATTAAAATAATATGTATATGTGGCAAGCTCTGGGTGGCAGAATTATTAGTGATTTTTAATTTCTTCTTTGCCAATTTTTATGTTTTGTAATTTTTTTTCAGTGACCATATATTACTTTCATAACCAGGAACAAAACGTAATTAAATACAAACTCAAGCATAGGCCACCTCCAAAGCAAACCCAGCAATGAACTCTGAGGTATTTCAGCTATGAACATTTAAGTAATTGGAAATTGGGAGGACCATAAAAAAGTAGTCACTGGGGGCTAGTATTCGAATGAAAAACCCAAAGAGCTTGTTTCAAATCATGTCGACTTTCACATTACTAATATAATTAAAACAAGTAAATCAGTTGGGCAACCTGCCACTCACCCTTCACACACACGTCACAGCTGTCTGCACGCTCACTATCTTCACCTTGCTCAATTTTTACAGTTTTTTAATATGAATATCAATTCCCTTTTTCATAAACCTAACCTATAAATGCCGCAACCCCTCTGAGGGATTTCCCCAGGCTTCATTTTAAGCTCCACAAGAAAGGATGTAAAAGAGACCTTTCTTTTGTAAAGTGATTCTATAATTCTGTCCAATATCCATCATTTTCAAGGCCAAGTAATCATATTTAATAGGTCCTAAATTACATTCTGTCAGGCAAGGATTCCCTTGCTGATATTAACCAGAGAGGAGGACCGACAGTCAGAGGCCTGAAAGTAAGATATTGTTCTACAAAGGACTTACAAGCTTCCCTTCGCGGGGGTCGACCCCTCTAAGGTCAGGGTGGCCCAGGGTCTGTGCCTTTATCACAGTCCTCAGCCTTTCCTGAGTCACCCACCAGCAGCTCCTGGCTTCCCCCCCTTAGAGCCGCTTTTAAAATGAAGTTACTTGGCACGTTTTTGACCCTTTCCTTTGAGGAAATTGCCATCATGAATTTTTTACAGTATTTCCCGAGTGAGACAGCTAGATGTACAAAGCATTTACGTACATGATCTCCATTCCACCCACTTCTGGGAAAACTGAGAGAGAGAAGCTGAAAGATGGGAGAAAGTTGGAGAGATGCCATCACCTGCGCTGTTTAAATGGATACTACGAAGTATAAGGTTGGAGGTCTGCTCTCGACAGGAGAGAGTATAATAAGATCACGGTGCCAGAGAACGAGCGCAAGGACAAGTTAGTTTTTGAAAGAGGTAGAGATCGGGGCCAGCTTTTCATTAGGAGGGAAGTTCCTATCATTCCTGGTTTGAGCTTCTCTGTTGGAGTGACTTCTATTTTGTGGATTTCACATCTAAAAGATGTTAAGAAGAAGGATGAGAAGGTATTAAGAAAATAAGCACTTCCGCAAATTAAACGAAACTGGAGCTTTAAAATATTCAGGGATTAAAACAATTCAAGTACAGATCTTGATTCAGACTCCAGCGAGGGAGCTCTTGCCGTGTACCTAGGCCCCTGCCGGTGCTTTGCACACACTCACCCCCTCACATTCTTACCAAGACTCTGTGACTTACTGATATATTCACCCCAATCTTAGGGATGATGCTGGCAAGTCAGCCATGTCTACAATCCTGAAATGGCTTACACTCCAACAGCTTAGACCATTCTCAATTTTTGATCAATCTGTCTTATTACACAGAATTGCTTGTTCATGTTGGGGGAAAAAAAATCCCAACCTAGTTGCTTCAAACTTCAAAAGATAAGGATCTTGAGAGAAAACTGTTAAAACACTGAAGGGTACAGTAGGAAGGGGTGAGTACTGCTAGTTAGTGTTTGATATTTTAGAACAAGAAATAGGATGCTGAGCATGTTCGTTAAAAGAAAAAATAAACCTTTATCAAGATATTCGCTTTATGATTTTGACAGGCAAAAGTGCTTTACACAAAAGGACCTGTTCTGTTTTCTGATTACTTTCCTTACTTTTCTCCCTCTTTCTGTAAGTTCTCAGGTGTCAGTTTTTGTTCCCTTGTTCTTCTTTACCAATTTATTTTTACTCACAACACTCCCTTCTTATTTCTGTCTTACTATCACTCTTTCTCTTACCCCCTTTCCTCCTATGTTTAAAAAGGAGAACAAATAATGCAAAATAAATCCAGCTTCTGTGCTCTCCCTTCCAGGGCAATACAGCTTCAAACACTAAAGGAAGGAGTCGGCCGGTTCCACGGTCCCCTGTTCCATCTTTCATCATCGCCAACTCCTCTCACTCCTCCTTTCCTTTACTTCCTCCTAGCCAATAAGTCACTCCCTTCTTTTCCATAAATCACCAAGGCTAAGATTTAAAAGCGCTTTACCACATTCTGATACACTACAGCGGTTTAATTTTCATATCGGTCCAACCCAAATTGGTTTCTCATGGACAGCGCTCAGCTGCCATCAACGTGCCCACTGTGTTCAACAAATGGAAACCCTCGGTAAAACCTGCTGAGGTTTTATCATTTATTTCCACTGTGGAAATGTTGAGCAAGCTGGAATGTGGAGATGTACTTAATATTTTCATCATAACACAATTATTAGGATAATAAAAATTTCACAATTTCCCTGGGAAGAGGGTGGGTTTCAGAGAGAGTAATCATTTGAAATCTGACCATTACGTCTTCAGTGGGCTTTGCTCCATCTTGATTCGTTTTGCCAAGACATGTTAATATGCTACCACCTTCTTCTCAGCGCTGTTGTGTTTTTAAGAGTTGGCACTCTTTTATCTTTTATTGGTGTTCTTTTAAATGGGCTTCTCTACTTTCAACTCTGTTGACTAAACCGTGGCACCTGCCTGGATCTGTGTCACAATTTCTATTTTTCAGAGACCTTTCGCAGAATCATCTGTGTGACCCTCGCTGGAACACTTGCTGAGCACTGTGACCAGTACGGTGGTCCAGGTGCAAATGTCCCGCTGCTGCTTCTTGGAGGGGCTGTGGGAGAGACTATAGGGGCACATGCAATGATTCCATATGGAATAATGCATTAGAGTTTCATTAATTGCATATGTAAGGTGCTACATGAACATTAGGTACTTAATTATTAATTATATTGTCCTCTGGTAGCATTTATCACATTGTATTTTAATTTGATACATTGAATCACTCAGCTTCTCCTGCTAATTTGTGATAGAGAAGATATCTACTCATCTCTGAATTCCCAGCATCAAACACAGGGCTTTGAACATAATAGGTCAAATATTCTTCAATGATAGTTCATAATAGTTCAATTATTCTTCCATGAATGGATGAATAAAATCAATGTCTATATATCTATATCTATTAATTTTATATATTAATAAATGTATGTATAGGTCACAGGTGGCAAACACAAGGCCCACAGGCCGAACCCGGCCCTCCACCTTGTTTTATCTGGCCTGGCACCTTGCTTCTACCCGGCAGCAGCACTGAGCTCCTTGCCCCTAGTTAAGGAGTAGTTACATTTATACAGCCCTAAAATTACATTTGGCCCCTTGAAGGCAACCACAAAGTGAATGTGGTCACTGGTGAAAATGAGTATGACACCTCTGGTAGAGATATATAGATATACATTCATTTATAATATATATTTACATACTATATGTGTATATATTATTACATGTTGTGTATAATGTAAAATACATATATCTAACATATGCATGTTTAAATAAAAAATTCCACAAAAGAGGATCTTTTAGTAATAATGGAAAAAATTGGGGTTTTTTGGTCAACAGAAATACTATTTTTGTGTTAATACAAAGTCAGTATATAATAGGTCACTCTATTAGTTTTCAACTCCTTACGATAAAATACCAATGATAAGGCTGGACTAAGATCAAATTCCCAAATTTCCTTTTATTTTAAGGCATGAGACCCTTCAAGCCTCTCACTCTTGCTCTTTTTTTCCAACATGACAGAAATTCACATCCCATTCAGGAGCCCATGTTACCTTCTATCTTCAATGAGTAAATACTTCTGACTGGTCCTTTTTTTTTGCTACATTCCTGTTTCATGTACATTTTCTTCAACTGTTCACTGCTTCAACTTCCGCTGCTTGCTGACCACCATCCTAACTGCATTTGATTGCCAATCCGGGGAGACGAAGAAAGAGCTGTTTGACACAAAGGGAATAGAAACTCAGAACCTTGCTTTCTCACCTGTAAAGTGCACAGAAAAACCCCTGGTCACATTTCCAACAGGAATTCATTCCCTTCTTTTGCTCTTTGATACGTCACAGGGAGGCTTGTTGGACTTCATGTGATTTTACTTATACTCTGAAAACGAGATGAGGATACCGATTCCTTTTGCGAAGACTGCCTGAAGAACTCTTCCACGTTATGTTTTTTTTTTTTTTCAGACAGAGTACAAGAATATATGTCAACACTAATGCTATTGACGACCCATTAATTTAGATGCAATATTTGCTTTATTTCTCTTTCTGTGTTTCTGGAGCTGGGCTCCAGGTTTTCCTGGCCCAGGGGAGGGACTGTAATGTGGTCTTTAATCGTGGGGTTGATGAGAAGCTCCAGACCATCTCCGAGTTCGGTCTTTGCTGGCTCTACCAGGATGGGCTTTTGTCATTTTGCTCTTGTGGTTTCGGGGCGGGGTGCCCCCCCCCCCCCCCCGTCTGCTCTGTGTGCGTGTGGGTAGGCACCTGCTCTCGGGCCCTGGGGAGTCTGCACTGTGTCTTCCTTGTCTTTCTCCTTTCGGGTAATTTTTCTCAGCCCCACTTCCTAGACAAACATCTCCTTTCTTAAAATAATAATCCTCTGGCCATGATGATCTCCTCAGACTCTGAAAGTCTCCATTTTTCCCATATGTTTTCAGCCTTCTCAGTTTGGCTGTCCCACTCAGTTCTGGTTACGACGGTAAGAGAGACCCAGATGTGCTCTTCTATTGGGAAACTAGAGGGTTCATCAGCAAAATGATGATTCCCTAAGAACCTTTGAACTGTACTCTGAAGAAAGCTCTCTGGGATCATTTCATCCAGAGGTCAGTAGTCCAGGAACTCAAGATTATGGGCCAAAATCTCAAAAGGACTTCCTGTAGCCCTGGTTTATTGCCAACCTCCCCCTCAATTGTGTGCATTCCTTGGCTTATGGGTGCAAGTGCAACAGAGTAGGAAGGTAGTCCTTGCTTACCTCTGCATTGTTTCTCACTTGCTCACCCTTGGCTTTTGCAGCTTGCTGCATTGCCCCCCGGGGACTAGCACCACACTTGGTACGTGGAGGGTATCCATCAAGGTTTCAAGAGGAAAGAGCAGGTGCAGTCAAAGGAGGCTTACTCAGCAGGCTATTTATAAGACTGTAGGCGGGTTTATGGGAAACCACCAAAGGATGGTGAAGTATTTCCAGCACTAGCAACACGTGGGAGTCTTCACCACAGGCTGGAAGGGGCAGAGGAAGGGCAGAGCTACCAGAGTGCTGGGAGATAGCTCTACAGGTGTAGTGTAGTGGGGCCTGTGGCCTTAGGGAAGGGGCCATTGCCAACCAAGTCTTGGACCTTCTCCTCACATCCTCATGTTCCCTACACATCTCTCCCAAGTGTCTCCCATGAGTTTAGTCCAACCAGAAGGTGGAGGGGAAAGGAGCTAGACTCACGCAATGAGCCGAGTTCGGCCTCCTACAAGACAGAGCAGGATGAGGAGCGTGAAAAGTGCACCTGGAGCTCTGGTGCTGAAGGTGTCGGGCACACGGGTCCCTAAGTGATCTTCAGCTGAGGCTGCCTCTTCACACTGTAAGCGGGTTTCATTGGAGTGAGTGGAATATATCAGTAAAGTCTCTTAGACATTGATGTAGCCGTTGTTTTTCTGTGCATGTTGACTTTCCCTCAATAGTGAAATATTATGATAGATAGAAGATACCCAACAGCCCTGGGGTCTCCCTGGGTTTTTGGCTTGCAGAATAATCTCATAGCCTTTCAGCCTCAGCTGAAGATCACTACCCTGGGGAAGTTGCTACCCTGACAACAAGCACTGATGCAAAGCTGCTGTTTTCTCTGATGCCCTTTGCAGTTGTATTCCTTTCAGCAATGGATACCCAACCACAAACCCAACTCTTCTTCTCTGCTCTTTCACCAGAAATTAACCTTTTGCATGAGGATGTCTAGTAATATTGGAAGCCTTAGAGGGATTGGTCCCTCCTCACCCACCTGAATGCGTGCGCGCACACACACACGCACCCTTCTTTGTGGGCAACCTGAAAACAGGGCCTTTGATTTGAACTTGGGAGAGAAAAATAGGCTTTTTGAATAGGAATTTAGATGTTGCTGAACTGAGTGGCAGGAGACTCACCTAGATGTAGCCTCTTCTGAGCATGTACAGCTTTGTGATTCAGCATTTCTTCCGGAGATGATTCAGTAAACTCCACGTACGTCAGATCCAAAGGGGCGGAGCGATAGACTATGAGCCCCCGATACAGACTGTAGCACTAACATGGTGTCCGGGGGACAGCACTGAAAGCAAAGGATGGCACTGTTTTGTTTTGTTTTTTTTTATGCCTAAAGTTCTTACATTTTCTGTCAACTGGGAATTTTTAGCCTTCTCTAAAGGAGCAGCTGGGAGATGATATCCTTTCCTGTGCACTGTGACACCTCTTCTGTAGGGGAAAATGGCGCTGGGAGGTGGCCTGGCTCAGGCCGGCCACCCCTGCCAGACTTCAGAAAGAGGGCGACTGAACCATGGAGGGAGGTTAGCACCAACGCGTTCCCCTTGACAGGGGCCCTGCTGCGAGGTGCTTTGGAACTTGCTCGTACCCTCCCTTGGAGACTGTCCTGGATGAGAGCCGTGAAAGCTTCTCACACCAAGAAGCCATGCAGTTCTTCGCCGTGTGCTCAGCAGCATGTTTCTCAGGCCTCTGAAGGCTGAGGTTTCTTTGCACTCTCGTTTCATGCGGTTTGGTGTTCATTTTGTTACAGAGCAAACAGAAGGTTCTCGAGACTGGCAAAACACTTCCAAAGTCTCACTTTCTCGAACCTGAGGGGTCAGCCTTCCACGGGCAATTAAGATCCTGGACGAGCCCCCCAAAACTGTTACCGAGCAACAGAAAAGGTCCGTTACTGTCTGCCGGCTTATGGAAAGACGTCTCTCAAAGCCAGAGATTTGTGAAAAGGAAAGGGAATGTTTATTTAATACTATACAGAGTTAAAGTAGTGACTTAACTTCATTAAAATATCAAAGTCCTTTAGGATACCCACAGACACCCACGGTGCTTCCTATCTCCCTCTGCCCTAAGTCAGGGTACCGTACTTGCAAGGAAGAGAAGCACATGTCTGGGATCCAGGCTCTTGACACCGTCAGCTGTGTCGTCATCCAGGCAGGATCTCTGGTTAATCCAAAGCCATGTGGCACCTTCTCATGGCCTACTGGCAAGAGTTCTTTCACCCTTCTTCCAGGCAGTCTCTCTTGCTCCCAGGCCACACAGCCAAAGGGAGCACCCCAAAGCCGCATGGTCCCTCCTCTACCAAAGCTGTGGGGAAGGAGTCCCCACTCTGGAAAAGCCACATGGCAATTCTCTGCTAAAGCCACATGGTGATTTTCCCTCATGGAGCTGCGGGTCCTGCTCTCTGGTGAAACCGCATGAATCTCTCTAATGGCTGCTGCGTCTCTGTTTTAAATACTGGCGCCAAACCTCCTCTGCAGCCCTATTTCCGACTCCTCCTACAATCGGTTACACCTGCCAGCATTCCCGTATATTTCCAAGGTTATTGGGATGCCATCATGAGTTTGGGCAGGCGTGTCCTCATTTTCTGGAGCCAATCTTCTCCAAGCTCCCACGCAGGCACTTTAACTTAGCGTTCCTCCCCCAGTCATGTCCTGGGGGAAGTCCTTTCCATCCCCCCTGGCTCAGGGCATGGCCACAGCTGTTTAGCATATCTATGAAACCAGTTAAAGGTTATAGATATGTTAAATGACCATTCTGGAGGTTATCTGCAAAACCATTGCTATGCAGAACAACTCATTGGCCCTGCTCCATGTGTCCCTTCCCCCAACTCACACCTGAGGGGGAAGGGGTGAGGACATCTTATATGTCTGTCTAATATTTCCTGGACACCCTGAGTTCTGGGCCCCATTCCAACTCCCTTTTTGGGGCCCCCCTCTTGGCTGCACCCTGTTACAATTTCTCTTGGAACTGAGGTGACCGACTCACCTTAGCTTGCCTAGGGCTTCCCCAGTTTTAGCGCTGGACATTTGGTGTCCCAGGGGTCCCTTCACTTCCTCGCCCTGGTAGGGACCTTGTAATGGTGACATGCAAGTCCGGGCCTGGACTGTGGGTGTGACACCTCCGAGAGTCAGAATGCACAGGGGTCAGATCTGCACTAGGGGTGTGGCTGCGGCACCCCATTCCTCAGCACCGGGTTCCCAGCGATCCGTAAGCTGGGTGTCCTTACTCCTGTCCCGCAGAGCACTTTGGGAGGCTGTGGGCAAGTGGAGGTTCAGGGGCAGTAGCACACGTCAGAGCTTTCCATGGGTCATAAAGCACTAAGCAGACGTAATCATTTTGGTTGTCATGCTTTCTTCTTTGACACATGTGCATCCATGGAACTAATAAATGTATTAATTCTATATATTAAATAATAAGTTCACACATTTCAGAACTGAATATATTAAAGGAAGATAATAAATGTTAAGTGTCTCCTGTGTCCACTCAATATTGTGCCAAGTACTTTATAAACACCATCACTTTTGTTTTATTTTTTAAACTTTATTTTTTATTATGCATTGGTTTGGGTTAGACGATCGTATACTTGACGTGGCGTCCTCCTTGATATTTCCAGCACCTCAACTGGCACCACATGCAGTCAGCTCCTTCTTATTGACTATATTTCCCATGTTTTACTTAATTCCCTGTGGCTATTGTGTACCTACCAATTTGCTTCTTCATCTCTTCCTCTCTTTCACCCAGTGCCCTAAATGCCCCTCCCCTTGGCAACCACAAAGTCTCCATGAGTCTAAAGATCGCTGGTAACCGCCCTGCCTGGTTTCAGAGGCTGTAACCCCCCCATGGCAAAAGGCTGAGTGAGCGACCTTCGGACCCTGAGCCACTAAGGAGACAAGGCTTATCTCCCCAGCAGGGGCACGGCTTCTGCTCCTTTTACTTCATCCATAACTGGCCCCCAGTGCTTGATCAGTTAGCCAATGATGGGTAAGATTCCCCAAGGGGGGAACGACCTAAGCCAGGCACGATCACATGGAGGCCCCAAAGAAGGACTTGGGGGGCTACAGCAAAAGGGGGTGATGAACCCTCAGCTTTGACATAGGCTGAGTCCTCATTCTGTCTCCTAATCTCTTGGCTGCCTTGCTACCCTGCCTGACTTAGGCCTGAAACAATGCTGGTGATGGGTGCAGCCCTGTGCTGGAAAGGGCGGGTTCCATGGGCGATCAGGCCTAAGAAAGAATATGTAAAATCCCGTGAAACCTGCTTTGTTTAGAATGTTTTCAATTAAATAAGGGTCCAAGCAAGAAGTGAGTTAGTTCCTCAAAGTTTTATTGCTCTTTAGCTATCTGACCCTGACTCAAAATAGGCTCTCAGAGTCCTTTGTACGTTATCTATTGTTTGATCCTTACTGCTGACAATGATTAATGAGCCTGTATTCCTATGCAAAATGATGCAATAAAAGCCCATTGAGAAAAAGGCTCTTGTCCCTTCTCCTCTGAGAGATGGGCCACCTTTCCCCCCCAAGCAGATCATGTCTTGGTAGACTTATTCTTAACCATGGGGGCCCTGAGGGGTCCCTGCAGGCAGAGCCTCCCCCTCCAACATCAGACCATCACTTTTAATTCTAAAAATTCTGTGAAATAGTTATTATTATTTCCCATTGCCCCTAGAGCTGGTTCCCTTAACGTGAGAGTCCTGTTGTGTTTTGGTGTAGATGCAGGGCTGATGAAAACAGGTGAACTCGTACAAATTGCTAGGGCTGCTCCCGGAATGCACCCGTTATTTTGCATATCAACATAAATCCTGTGGGAAGACTTCTAGCTGGTCAACTCCGGAGGATGGGGTTAGGCCAATTCTGCTCTTGGTAGCTCTGCTGAGATCTTGAGGTTTGCCAGTCCGGTTTACAGCTGTATGAGTCACTCGCAACACCCAGCATCCTGAAAGGCCACAGGACTGGCCTTAGCACACTGCAAAATACACATCTGAAAGCTCATATTTATTTTTCTTGATAACTAAAAGAGCTTCCAGATAATGTCAATACAATTATTGAACAGACATGGTGCAAATAATTTTCTAAAATACATATTTATATATATATAATCTATTCTCTTATATTTCCATTAAATTTTTATTTTATTTGTGGTCAAGTTTAGACTTTTATTCAAGCATTCATCTTCTCTTCCCATTGAGTTACATATATTTCTAAAAATGTGGAAGGGAAGTTCACTTCTTACCAACTCGACCTTGACCTATTAGATTCATTAAAGCCCAGAGATTATCCTTGATTCATTTGATATAACAATTAAATAATGATGTTAAGTCATGTACTAAGAGAAGTTTCCTCAAGACAATTGGATCCCATGTCCAAGGCACCAATTTGCTCATAGAAAGAATATTTTACTCTATGACAGAGTTTGAATTACATTATCCAAAGAAGAAATTTCTCTCCATTTGTCAAAAAATTGCTCAGAGCTTTCAAAGAAACCAATTTTCCCTAAATTTAAGGACTTCTGTATGTCCATTTAATACCTTTCTATGAAATTTCTTAGCCATCCAAAGTAATAATAAAAAATTCAGTATTTCTTCCAAATGTGGTTTAAAAAACAACTTCTTAGATGAATGAATTATAAACTGGGCCAAAACTTTATTTCCTGCTAGCCACAGGAACGGGACTTTTAAGTGTGCCAATTCAGGACTCTCCTGGGGATTTTTATAGGAAAAGTGAATGGTTAATCATTGTTGAACTGGATACAAGAAAAAATAATGTCTGGTTAAAAATTAGTAGGTTAGCCAGTCAGCTGGATGGGTAACCCTGGCTTCGCAGAAGTCCTTAATCTCATTTAGGTCTATCAGAAAATTGCTCAAGTGTTTTAACATCAATGCCAATTGTTCCCAGAGTAGGCTATGAATGATACCATGCAAAAAAGTTCTGCCCCAGACCAGGCTTGGGACAATTTTTATTCTCATTGTGAATATAAATAACTTTTGTGCCAAATATTATCAGCAGTTTTCATTCTAAAATGATCATTTTTTCTTAATTTTTGATTTAAAGGTGGTTAGCACTTTTGGGAATAAAACTATCAAAAGTTTCTTACCTTAAAACAATGTTGCAAGATTTGAAAAATGTGAAAGTTAGATGAATGCACACTTTTGAGAAGCACGAAGATTTCATAACAGAAATGAACTGCAGTAAGCTGCCAGCATGATGTGAAAACCAGCCACCAGTGTCTGGATCTACCTACCAACCTATAGGAGTACATGGCAAACTATACCATGGGGAGGCGATGAGTAATATCCAGAGCACTGGAAATTCTTTAGTACCAAAAACCAGGCTTCTTCACAAACAAATTGTAAGGTGGGGGGTGGGGGAGTGGAGAGAGGGAGAGAGGGAGAGAGAGAGAGAGAGAGAGAGAGAGAGAGAGGGAGAACACACCTATTAGAAACACCAATCAATCACAATAAATAGATTTTTGGATCCTGAATCAAACAAACACACTATCCAATAAAATGATGACAGCCCTGAGCTGTGTGACTCAGTTGGTTGAGCAGGTTGAGCATCGTCTCACAAACTGAGAGGTCGCTGGTTTGATTCCTGGTCAGGGCACATGCCTAGGTTGTGAGTTCAGTCCCCAGTAAGGGCATGTATGAAAGGAAACCAGTAGATGTTTCTCTCTTACATCAATGTTTCTCTCCTTCTCTTTCTTCTCTGTTTCCCTCTCTCTCTAAAAACAAAATCAATAGGCATGTCTTCAGGTGAGGATAAAAATAATAAAGTAAAGCAAAATTATGATATTTGTAGGCAGTTGAAAATTTTAATATGTATTGGGAATTTAATGATATCAAAGAATTATTGTTAAATTTTAACTTGTGATAACAGTGTTGAGTTCATATGTTAAAAAATCAACCTTATGGCTTAGAGATACATGAGTGAAAATTTTGCAGTTGAAATTATACGATCTCTGGGATTTGCTCAAAATAGTACAAGAAGAGAAATAAGTGGGGATACAGATTAAGTACAACCACCCTGAGTTGGTAAATGTTGACACTGGGTGATAGATACGTGAAGTTCATCATATGACTTTGCTTACTTTTTCCTTATATTAGGAATTCTCTCCAGTAAAAAGTCTAAATAAAATGATGCCAGAAAGGTCTCATGTGATTTCACTTGTATGTGGAATCTAAATAACAAAACAAATGAATGAACAAAACTAAAACAGACCCATAGATATAAACGGAGGGGAGAGGGCTGGGGGACTGGCTGAAAAAGGCGACGGGATCGAGTACAAGTTGGTAATTTCGGAATAGTCGTGGGTGTAAAGTACAGCGTAGGGAATGTAGTCAATGAAATTATAATAAACAGATACGGTGCCAGGTGGCACTGGAAATATCAAGGGAACATTCTGGGGAGTATATGATTGTCTAACCGCTATTCTGTACACCTAAAAGTAATACAAAATTATATTGAATATAAATTGTAATTAAAAAATTTTAAAAACCCAGCAAACAAACAAACAAACAAACAAGACTGGTTCTCTGAGAGGCTGGTGCTTTGCTTGCTCCCTAGCTGAGCTCCTCCAGTCCACAGCGAATGAGCCCAGTGCACGAGCAAGCAGGTGGGAAGGCGGGGGTACCAATGATCACACTGTACTGTGAGGCCAGGGAAAAGTCTTCCGTTAGCGTGTACCATGATAGAAGAAAGAAGTCGTGGCTAGACACAAAGGGATAGTTGTCATTCTGCACATTGTAGTGAAGGGGCAACACTCATCTCTTTTTAGGGAAAAAAAAAAACTGAACTTGCTGAGGTTTATTGATTGCAGATAGAGAGAAGGAAAACAGGAACATGGTCCCACATCCGGCTGGGACAGAACTGTTTTCGCATAGTTTAAAACGTACGAGGTGTCTTGTGGGAAGTAATTAGCACCCCTAATCAAATGCTGGACAGAAGTTGCTTAGGTAAGAACCTCATTTGGAAAGTTGGTTGGCCACCCACCTACTGAAAGTATGAAGCTAACAATCTTCAACCAAGCTTTTATCTATTCATCTTCCTCCTTGTTTTCTTTCTTGTGAGGTCTCCTTCTTCCTCCTTTGCATTCTTTTCTTCCTCTCATCTTCCTCTTTTTTCCTTTTATTTTTCTTCTTTTCCATAAATATTTCTCTCAAGAGAGAACAGTTTGGTTTGCCTTGTTCAGAGGTCTCTGCCCCTTGCAGTGAACTTGAAATAAAACTGACATTTCTTGTAATCAATTTGTCCCAGAACTTGCTTTCTTCAGTTTTTTCATCACATGGGAAGGACTAAATTGTGCATTGGCACACAATAGGAAACAAGGATCTTGGAAGTTCAGGTTCAGCAGATCACGGTAGGCCTTTGGGACCATGGAAGCGGGGATGGAGAAAAATACATGGAGAGAGAGGAGCCTGGCAACAAGGCCATAGACAGGGACTGTGGAGGGGGACAGCCAGGGAGAAAGCCCTATGCCTGACATTCAACTTGACATTCTTTCCTAAACTGTGTTATTACTACTCTTCTCCCCCATCTCAGTAAGTGATGACCCCATCTTTCTGATCGCACAGGCTGGAAACCTTGGTTTCATCCTTGTTCCTCTCGTTCTTTTATAGCCACATTTCATTAATCAGTGAACCCTGTGGGCAGACCTTCAGTATATGCCCATCACCTGTAGGCATCCCTCACCACCACCCTGCTGCCACAATGGTTGGGTTATTATAATAGCTTCCAAATTCCTCATCCTCTTCCTTACCTTTGATTCTTTCAGTAATTAATTGGCTTCCTAATTTACTCTGAGTAAAAGCTGAGGTTGCTATACTGATCTATTGACATGAGTGATCTCTTTCAAACCCTCTGATCACAGCCTGGCTCTCCCTGCATCTCTCCACTGCACCCACACTAGCCTCCCGCTGTTCCTTCCCCAGGGGCCGTGTGCTTGCTGCTGCCTCTGCCCGGAACGCTCTCCCTCCAGACATGGGCATGACTCTCTCCAACACCTCCTTGGCGACTTTGTTCAAAGTAAAGTCTCCTTAGTCAAGGCTTCTTGACTCTTCTGTTTAGAAAAACCAATACTTTCCTCCCAGCACTCTGTGCGTCCCTTCTAGCTTTGCTGTTCTCTGTGTACTCACTGTCACCAGATGCTGCACCATCTGCGTGTTCCCACCATCTGCGTGTTCCCCTTTGAATGTACGTTCCATGAGGGCAGAGATTTTGGTCTCCTTTTTTTTTTGTCGCTGAATCCACAGGGTCTCTGTAGGGCCTAGTCTGTAGTAGGTGCTCAATAAATACTTATGAAATGAAT
The DNA here is from genome assembly GCA_004027475.1 of Anoura caudifer. Classification (NCBI taxonomy): domain Eukaryota; kingdom Metazoa; phylum Chordata; class Mammalia; order Chiroptera; family Phyllostomidae; genus Anoura; species Anoura caudifer. The sequence continues at coordinate 35,147 of PVKU01005988.1, forward strand.
GAACGAATTCCCCAAATTAATAAACTTTGGCACTTACAACATTCTTGTGCGAGTAATGCTTTGGGAAAATGAAACAAATGGCTGAGTTCAGGGGAGACAGGGTGCTGGTTTCAGGTGATGAGATGCTGAGCTAGTCACACCAAGAGTTCAGTGAGAACAGTTTCACCTGAGAGGTGACAGTGGAATGGAGCCCCTGACAGGGATCCGTCTTACCTTTCCATGAGAGTCTGGACTATTTTATTTGGATATGTAAACAAAGGCAATCATAGAAGTTTGGAAATACTTAGGAATATTTGATTACTTTAATAAAATTAAAGGTGCATTCTGAGAAAAGATAGATTTGCTATTAGTAGACATTTATACATCTGGTATTTTTATAATTTGTTCCTCAGAAAAAGATTTAAGTATTTGTTTTATTTTTTAATTTTTTTAAATTGATTTTAGAGAGAAAGAGAGAAATATCAATTTCTTGTTCCATTTATTTATGAATTCACTGGTTGATTCTTATACGTGCCCTGACCAGGGATCGAACCCATGACCTTGACCTGTGGGGACAACACTTTAACCAACTGAGCTACCTGGCTACTGCCAATGACTTAAGTATTTGAAATTACATATCTGGCAACTTGAACAGGACAATCAAAGAAAATCAAAGCTCTGTTCCGGGTTGGCCACCTTCTGGTGTCAAAGCTATGGGGGGTCAGCGAGGGGTTGGGAAATTCAGGGCATGCCCAGTGCGGTGGCCCCTGCTCTGGGGACAGAGCAGGGAATGGACAGAAGAGGAGAGGATGGACTGATGAGGGAAGTGGAGGAAGCTGCATGGGGGCTGCCGCTGGCCTGCGGCTGAAGCCCATCTGCACCTTGGCCCAGTGGGCCTGTGGTGACCAGACTATCACGGCGCTCTACGTGGCACTGAGAAAAAGAAATTTAAGTGAAAAAGAAAAGCTGCTCTAATACCTAAGAAGAAACAGCGCGCACCCCTGCTGTCCTTCCAACACTCTTGATAATCTATCGTCAAGGCACAATTCAGCAGGCCCCACTGCCTCCCGTGCGGAAATCTTTCAACCCATTTTGACATTGTTCCCCGCTCCTCTCCCACATCTCTGAAGACCTGTCTTGATACTCATGTTCGACGGATATAAAAACATTAAGGCCCACAGTTGCCAGGGCTGGCTGTGCAGATGAGTTGACCTAAGAGTGGGTGCAGAAGTCCAACTAATTGACTGGATATCCTATGCTGCTGTTGAAAATGGGAGCAGCCACAGGAGAGTAATAATGGGGCGTGGCTCGGGTGGGCGGAGAGGGAGGGCCCAAGTTCAGTCCCCCGGGGCTTCATCTAGCTTCCATGTCACCGTGAAGGCATGAGGAGGTGCCACTGTATGTGGGAGGGACCCTGACAATGGTGCAGGCGTTGGCCTGCAAGCTTGCCAGGGGGCCAAGTGAGGCATGTATGTCTATGTGTGTCAGAGTGTATGTCTGGGGGAGTTGGGATGGATGGAGAAGAAGAACTCCCCCCTCGTTCAGGGCAGTGCTGTCTGGAGCCCAAATGAGACGTGTAGGAAGATCTTCTCAGAGGCTCCAGCAAGACACCCAACAAGAGTGCAGGCGAGGCTTCTAGGCAGCCAGGAGGCAGGACTGGGCTGTGGCCACGCTCAAAGAGGAACCAGAGGACAAGCTGCAAGCAGCAGGAGAGCAGACCTTAGCTGGGCAACAGCAGCTGGATGGACAAACGACCAGGTCCTGCAGGCCGGGGAGCTGGAGGGTGTCATGAGGGAAGCCCCTGATCCCGCCTACCACGATGCTGCAAAATTTCAGGACAGTAATTCAATTTTCAGATGCTCTCTTGGAGAGGAGGCAGGAAGGGGCATGGAAGACTGAAAAATCACTAAGGACTTTTTTTTTTTAAGAGAGAGGGAAAGGGAAGGAGAAAGAGAAGGAGAGAAACATAGATGTGAGAGACGAACATCAATCGGTGCCTCCTGTATGCACCTGGACTGGGGACCGAACCTGCAATTTAGACACGTGCCCTCACTTGAGATATGACGCCCAACCAACTGAGCCACACTGGCCAGGTCACCGAGGACTTTTATCTAGAGAGAGGGAGTATTAACCTAAAGAATTCCAAATGGCTGCATTGGACCAAAGTTTAAACCAGATTGGACCTTCAGTTATTTCTCTCCTTATAGTCTGCTGTTGGGAGTTCATAAAGATGTGTGTCTATGTATTTTTTACCCATCTGATAAGGCACGAATGAATGACAAGCTCATAATATATACATCATTTTTCATAGTCCTGTGTATAGTAAGTTCATACATTTGGAAACTTCTGGCCGATTTGGGACCAAATGGAAAGAGGGTGGTTCCCAGGCTCACAGAGAACTAGTTTTGAACCCAGCTCTTTCACTCTGGTCCCTTCCTGTGGGAACTTGGATGAGTTACTAAACACTTTTGAGTCATGGTTGTCTGTAAAATGGATACGATACTGCTTATCTCAGAGGCCTATTCTGAAGTTAATTGGCACCTGAATGTAGGGTGCCCGGCGCAGGGCTTTTCATGTGGTAAATGCTCAATAAAGGCCCAATTTCTTTTCTTCCCACACTGAATAATTTGCACACTGATAAACAAATGGCAAATTGTTTCCTACTTAATTTAGTCCAATTAACTCACAATAAATTGACCTAAGTGTTTAATGGGATCACCCAAATTAAAGTACTGGCACACTAAGAAGACATACCATGTTTTATCTTATTCCAGTGCCAACTACCACCTGTACACGTCTCTGTGAAATCTCTGTCTGTACCCAGTTATGACTAGGGATACGGGATACAGCTCAGGCGTCTGTATTAATGATTAGTAACCCAGGGAAAGCACTGGTCCCTCTGTCCCTCACCACAGGGTGAGGAAATGAGATTTTCCTCAAATTTTACCCTTTGCATTACATGTACATTTGGCCTTACGGTGGGAGTGCAAGCACAGAGCGAGGGACTCTGGGTGGAAGAGCCAAGCCCTCAGGGTCCTTCTGAGCTTTCCCTCTTCCCCTCTCCCCACACCTGAACCAGGATGAAAACTCGGGGCAAACACCTGCTCAGAGTGGTCACATGGGGTGTTTTTGACAGCAAACTGTTCTTTTCTGTGGGATATGATTTGACGTGCACATTGACCTGGGTGACAACCAGCTGAGTAAGAAAGGGCTTCTGTCTGGGACAAAACAGTTGGCATTTGTTGCAACTGATCCAAACATCACAAAGCAAAAGAAATGACCATTGGAAAGGTGAGGGAGAGGGATTTAATAAATCATTTGTGCAATATTTATAAATTGCATTTTTTTACTCCATGAAAATAGAATTTCGTAGAACCCCATAAAATGGATACAAATATAAGTTCATGAATTGATGGGCCTGGTGTCTCCTGGGCTGTATTTTACGTGACCACAAAAGGCTTCCGGTGACTAATATGATGTGGAGTGGTGGTGGGTGAGCAAGGAGAGGAGAGGACGAACCTCCCCTCTGCATTCCACTTCATTTTGAAGAGGGTAAAATGAGGATTTTCTTTCTTTTAGGGTCAGGGCTCTGTGCTCTCTTCCCGACAAATGTTTGAGACTATTTGAATGCAACCGAGATTGCATTCTACTCTCCGGATTCCCTCAGCCTCTCTTTGCCTCCTCACCAGTCCCCTGGAGTTTAGGATTACCTGGTCTTCCTGAGCAAACCTGAATCGATTGTACGCCAGGCTCCTTCTCCTCGTGAAGTCCTGGGCTTCGGCTTTATTCTGCCCGCTGTTAGTCCATGGAGATGGCCGTGTTCACGTGGCAGTCCACACACAGATGAAAGTGAGTCAGTGTCCGTGGTTCTGCTGTCCTCGGAGGAGGATGACATCACCTCCTTGGAGACGTGAGTGGAAGCTGTTAACCCAGGAGTTTGCTGGGGCAGACGTCCTGGAAGTCAGTCAGGGGATGAGGAGGAAAGAGACAAAACACACAAAAACATTGATGAAGTAATAAGACGTTAGACCAGGAAGCAGCCCTGTAGACAAGGACCTGGAGTCACAGCCCTACGAGGGGTTGTCTGGGACTTGCAGGCGACCCTGGGTCCTGGTCTGTTCCAGGTAGCTCTGGGTTATACCTGTTGCCCAGGACAGGTGCTGATGGCACCTCTTTCACTCTTAAAAGCATCCTCATTTGGATGGTAAATTATTGTCACCCTACCTATTCACTTCACTAGGTATGCTGTCAGCATCCTAGCAGGGTGCTGTGCCTGACAGCCAGTGAACCGTATGTGTTTCTTAAGGACCAAGAAACTGGTCTAGAATCGGGCGAGAGTTTTGTTTGAGAGGCAGCGGGTTTCCTAGTTTCTACTATGTGTTCAATTTAAATCATATCCAAATTTCTTTTGGTCCTTCTGTCTTCTTTCCTTCTGGCTTGAAAGGGGTTGTTTTTAAAATCAGTATTATACTGTCAATTGCTTTTTTTTAACTAAAAAAAGTATTCCTGTTTTTCTCTATTAATGCGTAGTCACCTTGTTTCCAGTTTAGGGCCACTGCACATAACACATATACACAGGTACTTCTGGTCTGATGTATTTATTTCTCTTTTTTCCTCTGTAAATGAAAAAAAAAAAATCATAGAATTCCTGGGAGGATTAAATGAGATAATGGTAATAAAAGCGCTCAAATTAGGACCTGGAACAGAGTGAAATAAAGTTGGCTGTCATTATTATTTGAATATTATTGACTCTGAGGTTATTTTTCCTTCCCCCAGGGAGGCTCATGCCCAGGCCCTCTGACTAGTGGCAATGGAGACACTCCGTCCTGTCAGGACCATGGGCAGGACCATGGCGTGTCCACACAAAAATGCCTTCCTGAAGCATCGCTGAGGGTTCTAAGTGAGGTCCCGAAGTTCGGGTGGTCTGTGATGCCCCTTAGTTCCCAGTTTCAAAGTGGGTCTGATGATTTATTCATTTCTGCAGGGGCCAAAATGCCATTTAAGCATTGCCGTTGAGACAGATTTTTCTCTCATCTATGAAGTATAAAACTCAAAACGCCAGGAGAAGCGGAGTCGTGAGAGATGGGAGGATGAGAGAGCTCCTTCAAAAGGCTGCGCAGCAGAACGAGCTGAGGACTGGGCTGCCGCTCCCGTAACATGAGGTCTGCGTGGAGGGACTCCTGTAGAGACCAGAGGAGAAAATGGCAGGGGAAAGAGCTACTTCCACTTTCATGTTTGAAAATATGTTTTTCAGATGTTCTTCCCAGCCAGCAATTGTCAGTATGACAAAGAGACAGCTGCCTGACCTCAAAAGAACGTGACCTCCTGCCCCCTCAACATCTTTCCCCAGTCCAGGGCTTCCTTTCGGAGCCATCTTTGGATGAAAACAGATTTTCTCTTTGCTGTATTTCTTTTTTTCCTTAAAAGCTTTGAACAATGTGGCAACAGATAAGAAGGCTTTTCTCCAGATGTACAGGGTTTCCTAGAAGGGGGAAAAAAAAATGATCTAAAAAGCTTCTCTGCCACCGGTACTGACTGGTAAGTCAAGGAGAGGACTTGACTTTCCATGAGAAGGCTTATCAAACAAAAACTCTCCTCGTCAGAATTTCCTCTGTAGTTCCCGTCCTGCAGCGGCACATCCTGACAAGCTGCAGAGTCTCTCCATTGACCAAATGCAGAAAGGAACAAGACTGAAGCACAGTAGGGCTGGTAAGGACGGGCAGTGTGTGGAGCTATCCAAAACCAAGGGAAGATGCTGGTTTCACCCAATGAAAATAGAGGAAACATGGGGGACACAGAGGGGAAAAAAGATAAAATAATTTAAGATCCATTATCTGTGCTTAATGTCACCTGCCTTTAGAAGGCTTACGGAATCAAAAGCAAGTAAAAATGCAAATATGGAGTACATTTTAACAAAAGCAGATCAGTATACGGTTACTGCGTGCCTGCTTGGTACAAAGTCTCAATTTTTCAGGGCCACAGGAGTGACACATGGCACCGTCACGGACTGAATGCTTGTCCTCCTCCCCAAATTCGGATGTTAAAATCTCAACCCCCAATGTGATTTTATTAGGGGGTGGGACCTTTGGAAGGTAATTAGGTTTTGAGGTTAGAGGCCTCATCTATGGGATCAGTGTCCTTACAAGCCGACACGTCAGAGCTTGTATTCTTTGCTCTCTGCCGCGTGAGGACGCAGCCGAACAGCCTCCTGCCACCAGGAAACAGGCTCTCACCTTCCACGTCTGGCCTCCGGAACCGCGAGAAGTCAATGTTTGTTGTTTAAGCCACCCAGGCCGTGGTAATTTGTTACAGTAGTCAAACCTGAGAGGCCGCAGATAAATCCGTAGATAGCCCTCCGCCACTTTATTTTGGCCTTTTGTTTTAATTTTCTTCTCAAACACAGACTCTAGCAAAAGTAAGCCAAACCACTCTGAGTTTCAGATACCTCCCTCTCTCTCTACTAAGGAGTTAAGGAAACGGCTATTGGCAAAAATGAGGAAAGGGAGAAGCAACAGGACTCATGTGACCACGTCGTGGGTCTCTGTGGAAAGACCCTGTATCGGGCGGGGGCGGGGAAGCTCTAGTGTCAATGTGAAGGAGTCAGCAGATGGGACTCTGAGCCTTTCCTTCATTTGAAGTGAGAGGGAGACCAGCCAGGTAGGTGCCGGGCATGGTGAGAGTTACCATATATAAGTTTGCATGTAATGCCCACAGCAGCCCATGAGGGGAAATTTGTATCTCCGTTTTACAAAAGAAGAATCCAGAGTTCAAAGCATCGTGTTCAAAGTCGTACATCTAGAAGTGGTAGGATGCAAACGAATATCAAAGAGGAACCGATTTATTTGTTGTGCAGCATACAGGCTTATTTGCTCCATAATTTGAACTGAGTGGGGTTCTGTAGACTAGGCTTCTGCAGATTGGGGGCCAGAACTGGTGTCTTGGCAAAGCCGCAGGCCCTCTGACATCATGGTAGCCAAAGACTCAGCTCCGTAGGCAGGGATGAAGCACACGCAGCCACCAAGGGAAAGGTGTCCCCATCCCCCAGAGACATTAAATGAAAGTCACCCAGAAGTTTTTAGAGCGCTAGGTGATTCTGCTGCACAAGAGTTGAGAATCCTGAACTAGCTCGAGTAGGATTCTCTTCCTTGTAATCTTATAATCTCTGCCTCTGACCGAGTCCTTGTCGTTTCTGCGATAGTTCATCGCCTTTCCTAAACACGGAAACGCAGCACTTAATTCAGCAGGAAGGTAACAAAGGGAAGGAGAACTCAAAGAAGGAGTCTAATCTCACGGCTTCTCTCCTCCCAGACCAGCTAATGAACACGTTTGCGGATATTTTTGTTCCACGCTGTAAGAGTTTGCTGAAGGAACGTAAAATCTCTTCTTCTGGATATTTGCAAAGTGGATATACAGGCACTTGCTAGCATGACTCAAGTGCAAAATTCTTCTGCCTGAGAGTTGATGAGTACGTCTTTCAGGTGTAGTCCAAGGGTATTTTTTGCAAAATACCACAGCAAGTTCCTTTCTGTATGTGCAAGCTGTGCCCCTGAATCCAATGCGAGGGCACAGGCCTGGCTCATTCTAAAAGATACTGATTCCACACATGACCAGAAGAAAGTTATTGGTCATGGGGAAAACGAGTTTTCTACTTACCTATAGCCTTCTAAGGAGAATGGATCTTCATGAGGAATCTTGGTTTGTGGAGTCGGGTAGAGGGGCCTGATTTTTAGTGAGGAGACAGCTAAACTGTTTTGCATAAGAAAAGAGATAGGGGAGAAAATAGAGTGGTTTCCAACCTTAATTTCACATTGGAAGCACCTGGGGAGTTTTTAAAACTAGGAAACCCGAGCCTCACCCCCAGAGATCCAAATTCAACTAGTCTGGGTGGACCCTCCTCGTGTTTTGTTTTGAGAACAACTGGTGTACAGAAAGAAAGACCTGGTGGGTGGTGTTTTTTAAAATTTTCCTGTGCCATCTCTGTATTTTTAGCGCATTCTTCAGAAAATCTGGACTAATTGTTAGTGCCCTGGAAATGCGAATGACTTTTTTTCATAGGCAGTGAAGTATCAAGTCTGACCAAGGTAGGTACGGAGGGGCAGAGAATGTGCTCACCATCCTGGTGGCACCTCAGCAAAAGAGGTTTGACAGCTGCAAAGAAACAAAGAGAGGAAAAGGCTAGGAGTGCCCTAAATGAACATAAGCTATTAGTGGTTTTTTTGTTTCTAGAAAGTAAAAATACTTTCAGCACCCTATCTGAATAAAGATTTAAAGAACTACACAGGGAAGCACAAACCAACCGAAAACTGTTCTTTCTTGCTGACCCAGACTTTGCCTTGGGTATGTTATGATTTGCGGGATGATTAGGTGGCTGGTGAATTTCTCAGACCTTTTACTCTCTGGACTTTAGTCACTGTTCCTCTGCAGAAAGTGAGGATGTGGTGACGGGCTGTGGGAATAGAACAGTCCAAGGCATGGCCCGCAGGCCTTACAGGTGCTGCATCCTTTAGCTTGAGAGACGAGGCGGAAGTCTCGAGCCTAGAAGGGTGTGGTCCATTCATTCTGCCCTCCACTGGGGACAGCGGCAAAATATTCATTAGTAGGGGAAGTTGAAAACTTTGAATGAAGGAATAATTTCAATTTTCGGTGTTTTTCGGATGCTTGATGAATACACTGGTGTAGGTAAAGGCACATTTAGTCACTCAAAATGCCGTCTGTAGGACATTTCCCCCATGCCAGGCGCTATGCCAAGCACCAAAGATAAGATAGCCTTTGCCCTCAGGATCTATTTAATCTCCTGCAGGCTGCATTCCTGCGGACAATACTCAGCTACATTTTTCACGATGAGCCATTGCAACTGTGCTCTGTCACTGAAGGCCTCACACGGAGATTCTGAATTGAAGGAACAGTCACCTCCCTCCATGTATCCAGAAATACATCCATTTTACCAAATATCCAAAAATAGGGCTGAAGTTCCTATTTAGAGTACTAAATCTAGAGTGTGTGACAGAATTTTCCATCCTGAAGAAGCGCTTGAGTCATAATTAGGTCTCCTCAGCATCTGAAACAATGCAGAATAAAAATCACCACGGAGAGTGGTTAAGGTCCCCGCTACTAATGTTATAGAATATAAAGTTTCTGTTGGTGCCCTCACTCATGGCCTGTGACAGTATACGTAGATTTCAATGAAAAATAAGTTCCCACCACTTAAAGCAAAGGAATAAATAGTAAGAAATCAAACCAAAGCATATCTGGGAAAAAATTATCTCCTGACTCTCAGAATCCACAGTTAACACGGAGCCAAAAATGCTAATTTTCAACTAGACCCAAAGCACTCTTTCTTGGTCTGTATTGTGGTTTCGTATGTGCTTCCTATCCAACCTCTGGTAGCGGGTCATTTTCCTTCCTCTTCACCAGCGTTTGCTCCTCAGCCTCTCTGGCTGCTCATCTCGGATGTTTTCCACCTTCCAAATCTGTAAACAACTCACAAATTCAATCTTCTCCGGTCACAATTTTGAAATCACAAATTAAATGGTTTCATTGGCTCAATAAGCTCTCTTTACTTCAAAAAGTTAAAATAAGAGAAGATTAACAG